>NW_019059694.1:1507111-1541184 GCF_000696155.1 Zootermopsis nevadensis | reverse complement strand
AACCTGCGCAAGGAACAGTGCATCACTGCAATGCCTTCTCTTACGCAGGGTATGGAGTTTTAAATACTCTAAAGCATCAGCATAGCTGTAATGCACTTGGGGGAGGAAACGATAGTAGCAAAGGGCTGCAAACTTCTGCTGAAAATAATAATAAAATATGTGATGGTACCGTAATGAGGGTCCAAAACAATAAACGTGTGTGTGAATTACTACTTTACTTCGTCTTCCTACCAGTTCCTTCAATGTTCAACCTTGTGACAACGTTTCGCTAATACATTTGTAAACAGTGGCCTATACTTAGCCGGAATGTAACAGATGTTTGACACTTGGAAATTAAGTGCACATCAAAGCATCGCGTGAAAAAGTCCCTAACACATTTATTCTGCAGTAGCAGCCCCATCTTTGGGGTTGCTACTAACTGGAATCGTCCGAACAATAAACCAGCCACTGGGCGCCTGAGCAGTCAAACTACGTTGAAATATACAAAAATATAAATAATGCGTTAGGCCCTCCGACCGCTTCTTAATCAGACTTATAATGAGTCATTTGGAAATTTGGTATTACTCCTTGGACAGAGAATCACTCCATCGAAAATGCTGAAGTCGGTCTACACCCGGATAATGCAAACTAATTTATAAATAGCCCCAGAGGCTTCTCTTGGCACAATGTACACAATACACAAATCGCATCGTTCTTGACGTCCGTCGCCCATCTGTATCACGACATCAGTACCATTTCAATACTATTACTAAATCAGGTTATGAAAGACACGCTATCAATCAGATCCTTGAGGCAGAAATACCCGACGGCTTTTGAAATTAAATAAACTAAGTTTTGTAAGAAAATATGTAATTTATTAACAGAAGAATCTATAGGAGTGAATTGAATGGAATGAACGACAAGTGCTGAGGAGAGAATTGTGGTCTACTGAAAGGACTCGTGTACACGTACGACGATTGAAACTGACGAAGGCCACAAAATTTGTGAGAATAGCTGTCCTGGAGAGATACAGAAGGACGCTGTTCGATTCGAACTGGTTGTATAGCCCTGCAGTATAGGACGGCGCAGATTGTACCCCAGATAGAGGCGGCCTTGCCCCCACCCACCCGCCTACTTGTAAACTGGTAGACAGTGGACAACAAGATGTAAGGGAACAGGTTTCGGTCAGCTGCAAGTCCACATAACCAGAGAAAAGGTCAACGAAAAAAGAGGCCACAACTTACTAAAAGATCTTACTAAAATTATTGAGTGTCATGTAACAAGAACATCTATCACAAATAAGCATTTATAAATGCTGAAATCGCCCCCAGTCGACATGGTATTTACAGGGCTCCGAATTATTAGACTCAATAGTCACTCACCTGGTCAAGAAATTTCTAGCCTAAAACCCCAAGATTCGTTATTTTACTCACAACAGTCCGCCACTGAGCGCAAACCTCAGCCTTGTACGTTAGAATAGCACTAATTTTAGCACTACTGGGAGACACGTTTAATAGCAAATGGCCATATGAACATAATAATTCATGATGAATCATTAGTAGCCTCACTTTCGTCTTCTACCACCACAGACCTGTTTAGTCATGAACTACATAGACCAACTATAAATTAATTCTGCATTGTGTTAAACACTGCACTTCACCTTCCATTTCGCACTCTGGAATTAAAAGAAGGAATATGAGTATTATCCCTTGTGAGATTCCTTCTAAAGACACACATCACTCGCAAACAGAACTAAGTAGATCTTATAATGCAAGAAAATCATAGGCATAATTGTATTTCTTTCATAAGGACCAAAATAATTACTGGTTATATTTGTGCTTGGTGTATATCATAACCCCTGAATGTAAAAAAGGCCTATGCACTTCCTCTACGAAATTAAATGTAGAACGAGATACTTGGACATACGAGTGACATGAAGCAGACACTATATCAGCAAGTTCAAAATTTAACGCGAATTCCAACGAGGAAAAGTCACATGAACGCAGGCCTGCTAAAATGATCTTAGGCAGATAACTGCCAGGCAGATTAACTGCATACGTTTTCTGGATTAAATTTGAACCCGGACATTGGACAACTTCCAGATCAAAATATTTCTGCTACGACAACAGTGAAAGATGGTTTCCAAATCACATAAAACACATCTAATGGTGTCACTGAACTCTCTGAAAGAAATCTTCTAATTTTTTTAAGTACCACCCAAGAAAATCGGAAACGAACGCAGAAATGCTCTAGCTAATTTTAAACTGGCTCCATAAAAACGTTGTAACACATCCATTTCGGCTTTCGTAAGACAACGCATAACCGACATCGTATACCATGAGCGAACAGTCCCTTAACCAATTGAAACGTTGCTTCTACGACCTTTTCAATGCAAATACTCAAACAATTCATTCAAGAGCAAAAATTCGCAGACGCTGAATTCATGAACAAAGAACATTTCGTAGTCCTAACACTCTGATGCAGACGTTCCAAAACTCGTAAGAAGCTTCAATTTATGAAGTGTAACAGCAGATTATTTTTGTGTGTGCTGTCGGGCAAGAAACGAAATACAAGCACAAAGCTTTGAAAAAACGGTTACTTCCATTTTGCTGTATTCACGAAAGTACGAAGAGCTGACGCTCGGGTCTGATAACTGCTGTTCTAGCAAATTAACTCTGAGAAGACTTCGTAAAACTTATTTTTCAGGTGCCTCTTAACTGTAAAGCTGAAAGTCAGCGTGATTATTGCATCGTCCTGTTACAGGAAGTCTTATAATGGGCCGATCCTTCGTCCAGGGAATGCTACCAAATATCTAAAGAATTTATAATTAATTCTGGATCTGGGAAGGCCAGAGAGCCTAATCCGTGAAAGCTGAAGGTTTACCAGAAGAAACTACAGGCCTATACTTGCTTGATTCACCTCTTCCTTGCTCGCTGTAGGGATTTTCACAATTCATTACTTTTATTTTGTTCCCTTTAGTTCAACTTAAATTTATAGCATTAATTTAATCGCTTAGCTCGTTCTTAAAACCGCCGAATCTGAAACACGTGTTTAACTTGAAGATTTCTGTCTTCTGGGTTGTTGCGCTGTGTAGTCTGGTCGATGTTTACCAACGTTTCAGAGGTCATACTGCCTCCGTCATCAGGGCGATTCAGAAGACAGAAATCTTCATGCTCACCGCTGTGAAAACCTCAAATCATATACGTGTTTAACTTAATGGGTGTCTCGAGTCGCTTCAATCCATTTCACATTCGAAGAACCTTCTTCTGTATCCATTGATCAATTCTTCAGCATTTAACAACACTGTTTCGACTGAAAAAGTTATGCAGCGTTAAACGACTTCAGAAGATGAACATGAGTGGGGGGGGGGGGGGGGGGGGGAAGTAAGGGTATGAAATGAGGTAGCCCTGATCTCTTTGAAGGTTTCATCCCGTCATTCTTCTGAAGACATTGAGAAGAACCACGAGACACATCAGTCAGGACAGCACAGCCTGTGACCAGGTCGAGATTTGAAACGGGTATGTCCCAAACATTATTACATACGACCTCCACCAACCTGCCTTGTCATGTTTATGTACAATTAATGTTCATGTTATAGTGACAGTAAAATTTTAATAGTGTCCTTCTGTCTGTATTCATTGTGTTTCTGACGACTTACAGGATACAGAATACATGCAATCTGAAAGCCATGGCAGATCTTTTGTGCGATGATCATGCCGCGACAGGTATTAAGCGAGTGCCGTTTCTGAAGAGACAAGCACTTCTTCTAAGAAAATGCAACGCAACAACCTGCATTACGCGTCACTTCCCTCTCACACGATGAGACGCGTGGGAACGCCCATAACCTTATCTGGAGTCGAACTCGAAATAGTCCGGTTACTTGGCAAGCAGAATGCACTGAAAGTCGTGACGACGAACGGTTAGTCAGCAGCAATCCGGCAGTGGAAAGTATTTCAGCATAGAAAAGTGGATGACTCCAAGCTCTTCAGGTCAAACAAGTGTTTATATTTTAAGAAACTTAACAGAGTACTTGCAACTGCAAATAAACTGGTTCCCTTCAAAATTCTTCTTGAATCACACTCGTTGGTCGCCACAAATTTACAGTTGAAATATCGTCGTTAAATAATGTATAAATATTCGTTATTAGTAAGTCCGCGGTATAAGCAAGCTCAGTAAGAATGGCTGGTTAATTCTTGTGGATTTTTGATGATTATGAATACATTATACAGACCATTTCTTCTTCTAGCGACACTCCTTCAACCGAATCAAGCCCAGTGGCTTAATTATAGAATTCGACATAACGTTGAGTATTATGATTACAACATTAGACCTATAAATAAGTTAAACGTTTTAAATGAAAGAGTTGTGTAACTATAGATTAATGACTTTGCACTGCGAGAAAACATTTTATCCTAACCCAACGAAAACTAACCTGACCTAACCTAGCTCTTTCGGCCACAGAGTAACAATTGCATTTCTCTAACGGCAGAAACTACCAATGACAATCTACGGTCCGCGTCTAGATCCTGAAAGTAGACTCATGTCGTTCCAGAACAGAGATAATTTGCACGGTTTGACATACTTCGTATTTGTGTGTATACGTACAAGTAAAATTAATATTCACGTATGAGGACCGTTGATTTTCTTCTCGGCTTCAAGTTCTGCAACAAGCTGTTCATTTAAGATTTTTTTTAAAAAATTTAATAACGTTGTTAGTAGCTACAGTTGTAAGAGAAGCTCCCACGCTTTGCCACCAACTGATTCTATAGCGCAGGGTCTCTATGGCAAAACTGTAAGCTCTTCAACTGGTCAAGAAATCCCGCTGTCTTCAACAGCCCTGTTCTCAACCAGTGATATATCGTCTTATAAGCAACGAGTTTCACACAGATAGGGTCTCGAACCCGGATCCACTTGGTGAGAATGATTACGACACGGAACGTAAATCACTTCCCAAGCCATGAATTACTGTGATAAAACTTTGTACTGTGCGTGCTATTTAGAAGAAATGAACAAGTTGTACACTTGGTAAGGCGAAACGGACTTACTGACCAAGTGTAAAAATCTGGCTGACCTGATGACACAGTTTCGATACAAGGCGCAGACACAGCGCTCGATTAACAGCGAAATTTAAACAAGAGAGCGACGGTGCTCAGGTTTGGCGCCCTCTGGCTATCTTATGCGCACATGTGCGTATTTACGCAGCCTGTGCGTTTCCCATTCACAATTAAGTCATCCGATGCAAATGAACGGAACCAGAGGGACTAAAACAACACAGAAGTAAACGGAATAAATAATAGAAATTGTTTTACCTCCCTCACCCTCTTAATTTCGTATCCAAATCAATTCATACACTACAAGATAATTTCCTTAACAGTTGTAATGTATGAATTTAAGATAATTTCCTTAACAGTTGTAATGTATGAATTTGTCTCCTTCGTATTTAAGACAAAACTCTACACCACAGCAATCCCTCTCAAATCGCGGTTTTACATTTGTAGGCCTACGCAGGTTAATGCATCCGCGGCGGGACATCTATAACGGCATCCAGAGTGGTGTTTCAGCGCGCCACTTTGTAACACTTTCTTGTGTTCCAAACAAATTATATGAATTCTTGTGTTCAGTAAGGAAACACGTAAATCGAGGCTTTGATGTGTTGACAGCGGCTGCAATTTCCTTATCCCGCAATTTCTTATAAGGCTGACTTCAGTGTTTTCATCAAAATAAGCCAGTGGATGACGAAACATTTCTATGTATTAAAGCACAATAAGCGGCGAATAGTCACACGAAGGACGAGACAAGAGCGAGATTTGTGAAGGGCATACAGTATGCCATGTCATGTATTCATTGCCTTTCACTTCATGGACACAGGTTCCACTCTTTTGGAAGTAAACTGACTGTAACTGAGTCTTAAAAGATGTCTTACAAAAGCAAGTATTACAGCACAAAAGAAAATAACATGCTTTTCAGCGAGTCGCAGTTCTCATACCCATAAAATTGTCACTCTCCACAGACAATAAATTACAGAAAAAGTCGACATTAATAAACATACACGTTTCATTCCAAACATTTAGAAAGCTAAAACATGTCTTCAAAGCAGGACAGAGCCACGCCCCTCGTTGATTACACAGCGCGTCTATGTTTTGTTACGCAGTTAGTCACAACAGTGTCATAAAACCTATTATCAATGTAATATAGGCCTACTTGTAAGTGACGAAATATGAGATAGAAAAACTCATTCTGTGGCTCGGCTGCTTAAAGAGAGTTTCAAAGCAGCTAAACACATGACAGGCAATTATTCAGTCACTAATTAAACTTTCTTGTAGTCGATGATAACTGGCAATGAATAAAGAAGACTATGAGTAAATAGTATTACATTTTTACAGTTATTTACTTTGGCCTTTGGTTCCTGTTTTTCGTACTTCAAACTGCCAGAAAATTAACCGCATTCTTCATGTCTGACACGTTAAAAGCTTCGATTGCTGATTGCAATACACCGTCATCGGAACCCTTCAGAATCGACATTACAAGTTTAACTCTTAAATAAACGCCATGCAATACGCACGTATTTCATATAGGCCTATCCAATGTTCTGCTGAGAAAATAAACTGACCTCAATAACAGGATCTCTTAACTCAAGTTCTGTGGAATGAGTTTCAACAAGATAATAAGTGGACCCGGCGTTTCCAAGTGCATTTTGAACCATGTTATTCCAGCAACTCTGTCCACAGCGCACAGTCTACCCAACAGAGAGACTGCTCGTTGGTGAGTGACTGGCACTCTTGCTTCGCATTCGGGAGATCCCGGGTTAGTTTCTGGGTCCACAGACCGGCTATCCTCAGAGAGTTTCTCCGTAGTCCACCCAAACGAATGCTGGGTAAATTTGTTGCCACAGTCACTTCTTTCCCAGTTCTTTCACGATCCATATTTTTGATCAATCTCTCACACAGTTCAAAT
Source organism: Zootermopsis nevadensis (assembly GCF_000696155.1). The sequence continues at coordinate 1,534,251 of NW_019059694.1, read as the reverse complement.
GACGGCACTAACGACTTCTTTTTGCTCATTAACAAAATGCTTCTGGACTACGCACATCCTTCTCTTTCGGATATCGCAGTCCACATATTTCGATATCCGTTTCCAGTTGCTCTAGGTATGAGTTCCAAATGGAAATTTTGCAACATATAGTTGAATAACGTACAACAGCACAATTTAAACGTGTCTTTCTGCGAATACAGCATAAAACACATTCCGACAATAGGTCTCGAACTGTATGTGATCTTAGCATCAACGCCAGTCTTCACCCTAGCAACTTCCTTACCAGCAAACATGAACGTCCAACCAAAGAATATACAGTTCTTTTATAAAACAGGCAGATATATTAGTCCTGTTGTATTTGCTTAATACACATCTGGAATAAATAATGGTAATTAATGGAAGGCAGAGAAAATCCATATAGGTCAAGACAACATTACAAATGACTGAAATTATGACGCCAACTTTACGCTTACATCACTTCGGTTTCGGATTCTGAACATTTTAAGTGCTTGATTCCGTTGCAATGAATCTACATTTGGGTACGTAGCAACAATATTGTTTTGGTAAATTAACGTTTCAGATCAGCCCAGCCCAGCCTGATTTCCAATTTTGTGGTCCACTCGAAGCTAATCTTTAAACAAAACTAACGCCATGTAAGAAAGCGGAGTGGCTGGTACTAGCTTAAAGATTTGCCCCAGCAATAATTGAGTATGTCCCCTGATTTGCAGACGCATGCATACGCAGCGTCGATAATTTGCTCATAGCAGACTTATCGAAAGTTATTTAATGACGTTTTTCATATGCAGAGGCGGATTATAATACGGGGATCGTGAAAGAACATGGATGGAAGCGACAGTGGACAGAGTGTACACGTACAAAGGAGTGGTTACCAGGACTTGGAAATCTGCAGGGAGTAAAATTTCCAACACACTTCTGAGGGGATTTTCTTCAGAAAAGAGCGTTTGTTTAAGCAATTTTAAGACTTCACACTTACGCTGTGGACCCTGGTCGTTGTAGCTCTGTATGCAATACTGAGACCTCCGCTGGGCTTTCCTAACACGTTGCTTCATAATCGACGACCTTTTTCAGTCAACGTACCCTTTACTCTACAAGCAGACTTCACGTTCCCCTTTTGAATGGGAACCACACTTTTATCTCAGACTACAAGTAATCATGTTATTACAAAAACGACGAGATACTCAGACACTTTCTCATTCCAAGCAAACTTCATTAGTTCCACGTCGGATGTGGGAAATCACACAATCCCCATGATGAGGCTTCACACACGTTCTGGGGGTACATGTACCCCTCAAGTTCAAAACTGTCGGTATCAAATGAGGATAAGGTAAAGGCGGAAAAAGTAAGTAACGCAAACAAGGTTAGAATGTTTAGAGAGAAATTAAACTAAATGCCGGATATTTAGCTCTTCCTACCCTTATCCACTGTAATTTAAATAATGAGCTGAGTATGGAAACAAGGTTGAAGAAACTGCGTCAATTATGTGCATTTTTACGTAGAATTTCATTACATGCATGTTTAGCAAGGCTCACTAAGGTCACGTGTAGTTTCTCCACACCTTTGCATATTTAAATATGTACATGGCAAAATTCCCACGGTTGTCTATAATTTAAGACAAAGCAAAGTAGGTCTTTTATTTTCTTAATGTTGAGAACAGCAGAAATTACAACACAGTAATAACGCAATATTCGGAACACTTGAAATGTGAGAAACACAACAATGACTATATGAGCCGACAACCTGCAGATGATTTCCTTAAGGAAATTACTGAGGACTGTGTAGGAACCTGAAGACGGAGATAGAGTCCCATCTCCGAAACGTCGTTTTACGTTTTATATTTACTAGACGATGGATAATATCCAAGAAAATTTTTATTCAATTGACTCTTCACCATCGTCAAGAAGTTTTAGATTTCATATACTGAGGACTTACTGTAACAGATAACATATGTGGGCTTTCTGAACAAGGTAATGAATCATCGGACTCCCTAAAAGTAAGGGATTGCTTGACCATTTAAACGACAATCAGCTTTTCATGAATGGCTATGCTTCACGGAATAACTGCACGAAGTAGAATAGTCCTTGAAAAGCTAATAATCCCTCAACTAGTCAGAAAATCAAAGATCTCCCGCAACACTTGGGGAGAGAGAAGATGTAGCTCCTACTCATTCTGGATTTCGGCACTAGATAGGGGTGAGAGGTCAGCATCACGCTACAGCCTGCAATCCCATTTCCCTGCGATACATTTTAATATTATATTTCATGTTCCATTACGCTCCATGAAAAGATTAAGCACTAGGCTCAGTGGTTGCGTTCTCCTTTCAATTTAGTGGTTGGTTGCAAGATATTCGGTCTCTCACAGATACAGCCCATAGTTTTTTTATTGTTGAAGTACTTCATATTACCTCTTACAAGTCTGCAGACTCATACATAATCCTGCATGAAATGTGATCGACGTATTTACATTCTGGTAGTCTTTAACAAAACGACATACGTAATATGTTTTAAAAAATGATTAGGTATTTCGACCTACAGCACTATTAAGTTTATTCTCAAAGAATGTTCTTCCATGAGTGTGGATCATATATATATATATGGAGTTGCAAATATCATTCCACACCCCCGCAGTAAAACTAAAATGAAATTTGGGAATCGATTAAATATATTGTGTTTGTTACCTTTTATGGTGTAGGCTAATGTATTACGGTTGTTATATTCTTGTACATTGTCATATTATCCTACTCTAAAACCCGCTGTACCACCTACCAATCCATTTTACTCCTGTCCTCACACTTTTGAGCTGTATACCATATTTTATTCGTTGCACCTGCCCCTGCATATAGGCAGGCCTACAAGCAAGTGTTTGCATTTTCCGATCCATTCACCGCTTTCGTTGAAATGTTATAACTGTTATAAATTTGAAGACAAATGTATAGGTTAAGATATTTTATAATAGGTCCAAGTCAAGAAACAGGCCTCTTAAACATACATCTAATCTTTTTGGTACGTCTGAACCCACTGAATTTTAACTATTGGAAAGGAATTTATTTAATTTGTATTATATTGAATGTTTAAATTAATGCACAGGAACAAAAAGGCGACTGCATAATAAATATTACAATAACTGTATTACTTAAAAAACCATAAAGTAAATATAATAATTTACTTACAACTTCCACGTTTATTGCTTTACAATGCGGTAACCAACACAACTGTGGCTAAACAAGAGATTTATTTACAATTACGGGAAAAAGGGTAAAGATGGTTGTTCCTGGGATCAAACACCACGCCATGGGGACACTTCGACATTTAACGAGAGTGAGTGGTGAGCTTCACGCTCCAACCGCTTTACCCTTGGGATAATGACTGATTCTGGCTCATACAATTACTAAATCCAGGAGAATGGACTCCTGTAACCTACCCAATTATTTTAACCTTTCACTGAAACAAACGGTCACCGTTATTTACAAAAAAAATATTTTACTTTATACTAAGAACCACGTTCAGAATTAAGAGTGATTAGAGCGAAGGTACTTATTGAAACTGACCTCTCTGTTGGCTGGTGACCTGTCGAGTTACGTGCTGTTCCACCCGGCTTACCCGCTGTTGTTGGGTAATTTGTTGCTGTTGGGAAATTTGCTGCTGTTCGTTAAACTGTTGTCGCTGCATTTTCTGTTATTTCACACGCGAGACCACACAACACACGAATTAAAAAAATAATTAAACGCTTCGATATTAGAAACAAAATTAATTAAAACTAAGAGAAAAAAGAAACTTTGTGACTAGTCTGTTGAGAATAAATATGATATATAAATATATTCGTTAGCTGCCAACCACGGCTTCATTTAGCAGAAGTCAAGTCATAATTGTATTCATCCCCGAGCCAATTCGATATATTTGTAAGACGTCGGTCGAATGCGAGTTACGAGCGAAGAGTGTTAGCCCCTCCGAAGGCTTGTCGACCGTCAAGATCGGCCGTGGCAGAGGGGGAAGCGAGCAGTGTAAGTGGGAGACAAGGAGGCACGAAGTCACCAAAAATACCAGTGAGCTGATTTTAGATTATGAGCTAACGACTCCTGAATCCTGCAGTTGAGAAACCAAAGCCCAGCAGTTTCTACTAGTAAAACACTCCCCCCTGAAGAACGTGGCCCCACACACAACACAAGACATCCTGACGTCCACAACACAGTCTATACGTGCATCCATTACGGCACACGCGGTGACGTTTACAGTAAGCCCGTTTCTTCTCTCCTCGCATCGCAATCTTCTGTTACTGAACTGATGGCGCCTGACCAGCGTTGTCTGTTCATGCAACAGCACCCGAGCCGTGAAGGAAAGAGAGGGGGTGTGGGTAGGAGACCACTAAACGGACGGAAGGTGCCTTGCGCGCTTTTCATGCGTTCTTTGCACAAATTACATAGATAAATGCACAATGGAAATGTGTCTGTTCACCTGTCAGTCAGCTTGTTGCATCTCCCGCATTCTAAAACAGGCATCGAGCAGCAAATGAAGTGAAGATTTCTGTCTTCTGGGTTGTTGCGCTCTGTAGTCTGGTCGATGTTTACCAACTTTTTTTTAATCGCCCTGATGATGGAGGCAGTATGACCTCTGAAACGTTGGTAAACATCGACCATACTACACAGCGCAACAACCCAGAAGACAGAAATCTTCATACTAAAAATCGCCCTGATGATGGAGGCAGTATGACCTCTGAAACGTTGGTTAACATCGACCAGACTACACAGCGCAACAACCCAGAAGACAGAAATCTTCATACTCACGGCTGTGAAAACCTCAAATCTTACATAGCAAATTAAATATTTAAGTAAAACGATTGAATCAACTTTATGGTAATTTCCTATTAAATCTGGTATGGGAGGTTTATGGACCTGCCAACAGATTTTAGCAAACATTATATCACCTCTACTTTATAAGAAATTCAAATCGAATTTTGTTAATTTTGTTAAAAGTTGACCAGCCTGTAGTAGATTGTTGCACGTAAGATTTGAGGTTTTCACGGCAGTGAGTCTGAAGATGGCACATACGTATCCTTCCACACACTTCTGTTTCCTAACTAAAATATTGTATGCATTTATTGTTTCTCATTTGCGACTTAATTTGATATTAACTAGTAAGTGAAGTGTACATTTTATAAAGCGCTGTGTTACGTTATGCTAACTTCAATCTCTGCTCCACGTTCAGAGCGACAGAATGAATTTCAGACTCATAAAGACACTCTATAGAGCATCTACCGACTAATCTACACGGCGAAAAAAAGAACTCAGAACATCATCCCCACCACCGTGAAAACCTCAAATGTCACTCAGAAAACAGGCCTAATGATTTTATAAAATTCAAGAATACAGGCTGGTATTTCCTTCCGAAACGTACTTTTGTCTGCAGCATCTCTTCGCCCGATCTCAAAGATACGGACTTCCTTGAAAAATTAATGACTTAGATGGTCAAGAAATATTCTGCTTTTATAGAACCCAAAATGTCGCCGCTGTGTTCGCGAAAGCCCGTCACTAACTCCTATACCGAGTTCGGTCATCACCGTCATATATCACTGCTTTAATACCTAAAATACTACTGTTTCAGTCTCTTGAAAATGCCTACATATTATTTTAGTGTAGGCCACGACCGCTTCCTTCCTCATCCTTCCATGTAGAGCGTCCAGTATATACGGCGTAGATAAATAAACAAAGAAATAAATGTCGCCTGTCCCCATTAATTTCGAAAAACCATACAAGGGCCCAACCGAGGAGTCAAACCCCTCGGCAATTTTGTTTACTCCTTTTAGTAGACTTTTATTCAATCATTTTTGGTTAATTTCGAAACGCGTTCAGTTACTCTTAGCATAGCGACAAATCTGATTATTAGTGAATACTGGATTGAAATACGTATGGAAGGAAGCGGTCGTGGTCCAATTTAAGGTATTATTCCAGTATTTGCGCAGAGTAACTGAGGAAAGCCGCGAAAATAATCAGGATAAACTGTCCGTGACTTAAACTCGGGACATCCCGAATACGGAACAGGAGTAAGGACCACTCAATCGAAACGTTCGTTCCCCTTACTCTAGGCTGAACAATTTGTAACAGGAAATTATTCATTAAGCGAATTCTTAAAGGCGTTTGGCGTCTCTTACGTCCCATCAGAATTCACTGAAAAGGACTGAAATTTGTCACTGTTGTGTTCTGAAGCGCTCACACATTTACACCAGTGAAAGATGGCCCTTTAAAATGCAGCGAAATAAAAGAGGTAGTGAAAGCTATTCATAATAGACCGTGCTTCTCTGAAGTCTCTGCTCGACACGCTCCATACAAAAACAAATACCCTGCTTTAAAGAACTTGCGTTATCTTCATGGAAACTAAACGCCTGTACTAGACGAAATGGTGTTCTACATAAGCTGAAGGCTTTACTATACAGACGGATTCATAGTTTACTACTGCTACAAACACCACTACACCCTAATACTGGGTTTACAAAACCTGGAAGTAGCTAAGGGGAGAGAATATTGACAGGAAATTAAGGAATATAGTAGCGGTTTATTGTGAGAACCAAATAAAACAGAAGAAACTACAATAATATATTGAGCTGGCCCTCTGAAGCCTAAGCTCGTTCAAGTAACATTTAATTATTCATATCTTACAGCAAATAAAACACAACACTTCACCATTAAAAGATAAATAAATAATCCCTGTTTACACTAAAAACAGTACGAAAAAACATACGTACAAAATGAACAATTAGTGATTGGTAAAGCATGTTGTACATATATTTACCGCCAAGTTTTAAATGGTTAATAAATGTCAAATCACGTGGTGCACATATAAACCCAGGTGTACCTACTTTTGTACTTCAAATAGTTGAATCGTAGCTATTTCACTCTCATATACGTAAGGATCTGTGATAGAAAGCTAAAATTGCTATTAAAATAGGCCTATATTTCATGTGAGGCATAAGAAAAGTTAACATAGAATAGCCCATGGTCGCCGCCTTTCTACAGTGTGTGTTAACTGCTTTATTAATTAAACGTTCGTTTAGAGATAGGCGGGGTACCTAGGATGCATGGGCAGATGAGAAATGCGTTCCACTCACAAAATCTAGATGTAGAAGAAAGGGCAATATTTTAGTGGATCTCAAGTAAAAATGATGGAAACGAGTGGACCATATTCATCTGACTCCGGACTAGGACCGCTGGCGGGATCTTGCAACCTCTGGCTGTGAGACTCCTAGCTTCTTAAGAAGAACTCTGCTCATGAAATTGGTTCGTTCAGATTTCCTGTCTCTTAGTTTCAAGATTTTTAAATTCTAGTTTCGTTTACCGTCGTATTATATTTGTGCTTGCTTAGTTAAATATTGTTAGTTTCGGAGGGAAGTGTGTTGTATTTTTTATCCGAGAACTTAGCTACTGACTTCCATCCAGTGCCAGCCCATGGAAATGGTCTTCTGAGAATTACTAAAGTAAAAGCGAACAAAAAGAAATGGGGTTCGTAAAGTGAGGCAGAAGTGTAGGAAATGCCAAACGTTCCAATATAAATAATCTGCAGCATTCTGAGCAACCAGAGCATCCGCAAATTACAAACATAGCCAGCTCCATCCAATATCTTTACAGACGAAGCGAAACTTCGTATGTCGACTAAATATAAAATGCGGAAACATCGGAATGTTCCTACACGATAGCAGTAGCAATTTAACGACGTGGCTATTTCTAGCCTATATCAAATTACGCAAATCTGACATATTGTTGAGGAAGAATCCAGATTCACGCCTTCGAGGAAGCATCAAAGAACGGGCAATCAGTCCTACGACACTTCAATGATATCCACGTGACGCTCTTTAGACTTAGAGTCAAAGAATGCGATTGTTATCTGGCTGAGAAATACCTCAGACATGCCAAATTACCTCGTCGAGAATGTTTAGGAAAGACGTTGCTCTTCGGGAAGATTCAAGTCGAGTGCCGAGTCCGAAGCAGCACGTGAAGTTACGAGGGTTGCAATTGGAAGACGGACTCCACATCCTGCCCCCAACTGTGTTTAACACGGCATACGTGTTTACATAGCAAAGGCGTTATTTATCTATTTGTGTCTTCGTTAGTGACTCTGTCTGCAGCTCAGACCACAGAGCATCAAATGATGGATGTCGAATTGATAATGAATTTTAACGTGTATGGAAGGAAGTGGTCGTCGCCTAATTTATGGTACTGTCCTGAATTTGTTTGGGGGCCTGAGGAAAATCACGAAAACATCAGTCATGATAGCCGGTCTGCGGACACAGATTTAACTCCGGACCTCCAAAATATGGAGTATGAGTGCTAAGTAAATTAAAAAAGTTTGGTGGAAAGGCTTGAGATGAATGAGGGAAATTAAACCAATTGTGTCTTAAAATGGCTGACCGCCGTGAAAACCTAAAATCCTACAACTGTGTCTTGCAGCAAGATTCCACCCTTAACGGCTTTGTTGGTTGGTCGGTTGGTACAGCGGCTTACTTATCGCCCTGATGGTAAAGTCAGAAGGCACCTCTGAAACGTCATCACAGCCGCGAAAACCTGATCTCTCAAGATATCATTGTCCATTAGCGACTACTACTCAGAGAATAACCACGTAAAACGGCCTACTTAACACAAATCATTAACTCCAATCCAACTGCTTTTATAACATGAACAAAACACCAATATTTGAATGCATAATTACGAACAATTAAGTCTATTTTAATGATTTTTGAAAACTTATAGAACATTCACCTGAAAAGTGAACTTTCTTTAGTCTAAATCCAACTAAATGGCTGTTTCACCTAGATTCCTGGATTAAATGGCCCTATACACGTTCTGTATCAGATATTGAACACAGTTAAATGAGAGTGACGATGAAACATATCAGTTTGATCTCTTGTGTTTTAACTTACTGCCTGCTGTTAATTCAATCATTGTAATGCTTGCCAAATTAAATATATTATAAACAAAAATATGCAAATACTAACTGAATAAGACCTATTTTACATAGAAGTACCGAAGAATCTGTTTTTTTCACAAAAAACATCTGTCCCAGCAGGCAATGTCTACCGCGTTTATTTTTATTGTGAATTTAATTCTGTGCACTCGATGTCAAGTAACACGCAATTTTTATGTGGCTTGACGCCAGGATGATGTTGCAGACGGTCCGCCCTAACACAACTCAAGTACGTGTGACTGTCATAACAAATCCCACACTAACGGCTGAAAGCGCCGAGCTACGTCGTCTTTAAGCTTCACTTCTGCACATCCGGGTACACGGATACAAATCTTACCCTCTCAAGACATTAAAACATACCATGTTTCAGTGGCAAAACACTACTGATTCGTATAACACAAGTCACGGATTCCAACATCCGCCAGAGGGCTGACTATACTGATTAAACTTTTTCTTTTGGCCCCTTAAGCAAATGCAGGGACAGTATCTTAAAACACGCCACGGACGTTTCTTCCATGACCCATTCAACGTTCACAACAACCTTCCATTCGATTTAAAAGATTCAGAAAGCGTCGTTAACTGATCTTACAAAAATAAGAACAAGTAAGAAGATGGCAAAGTTGCGTCATATTGTGATATAATAAGTATATATTAAATCTTGCCCGTCTAATTACAAGAATTCTTATTAAATATTAAAATATTACAATAATTAACATTTTAACATTTTAAAACATGTAAAATATCTAAATTATTAAATGATGTTCTTTATCGAAATATTCGATTTACATTAGACCATCATTTTTCATGTTTCACGACATGTTTCAGTTCCTAAAAGAACCATCCTCAGGTGTATATCATTGATAAAAATGTACGCTAGCATAATGTATGAAAATTGTATTTGAATTATTTATCGTTTTGAAGCTTTATATAATTATATACACCTGAGGATGGTTCTTTTAGGAACTGAAACATGTCGTGAAACATGAAAAATGATGGTCTAATGTAAATCGAATATTTCGATAAAGAACATCATTTAATATTTTAGATATTTTAAATGTTTTAAAATATTAAAATGTTAATTATTGTAATATTTTAATATTTAATAATAAGTATTGTGATTAGACGGACAAGATTTAATATAAACAAGTAAGAAATAAAACAAATAATTTAAGTAAATCTACCAGAATTGAGAACGGGTAAAAGGTGATGCGTTTTACTAAAGAACACTATGAAACGTAATTCATGTTTTACAGATCTGACAGCGACGTTTTTCCATGAGGAATCGGGATGCCCTCTTCCGCCTTCACTAACTGAAGAGCTTACGAAACGTTGCAGTTCTATAATTTAGACGATGGACAAAGTCCAAAAGAACAATTTTACATATCGCCATCACCATCATCAGAAACCTTCTGACTTCGACTACCCCTGTTCTCCAATAACGCCTTTCACAGTGTTGGTCCACGCCTTGAGGTCTCCACTTGAGGGGCGTGACAAAGGTCTTTGTTGAATGGGCTATAAATAACGCGCTCGGAGGATCCAACTGTAGACGGTAAAAAATTAAGGATATAAGAACTCAAATACTAAAATAGAATCCATTCTTAACGTCTGGAATGTCAAGTTGAAAGAGAGCTGACACAGGAACAGTCGAGATGAAGTGGCAAAATAGCTCAAACCGTGATCCACGAGCCCCTTGGAAATAAGCAACATGTTTCAGTGACTGTAGGTAAAAGTTAGTAACTGCTTATCTGATTCTTCTGGAAACAAATTCGTGAATGACATTTTGGGAACCACTGCTCTATGCAACAGGCACTAAGTAGAGTCCTTCTTCAGAAACTAAGTATCTTAGGTAGTCAATCTGTCGAATTTTATGGAACCACAAGGTTCATTACCGTCTCCACAAAAGCCAGCCAACGATCCCTGTCCTGAACCAGATTAATGAAGTGCACACCCCTCCCCTCCCATTTCCCTAAAAACTATTTTAATATTATCATCCTATCTACGTAGTCCTATACGTCTTTTAAGTGGTTTCATGTTTTCACTCTTAAAGAAAATTGCGGTTAAATGGCATCATGCTCAAAACATTTCAATATACATTCTGACAAGGGCCAGTGGTTAACTACATCAGAGCGTTGATGTCAGCGTCTGGCTAACAAGCAGAATGGAAGTAACCATTGGCCCATTGCAGTCGGCTAACCGATTCGTGAGTAGTAGCTACCAGGGATGGAGCATTCATGTTAGCCGTGTTAACGCAACCAACACCTCGAAAAACGAAAAATAAAGTCTTCTGTCTTACTTTCATGGTTCAGTGATACTGAAAACACTGAAACACGGTGAAATCGACCATATAAAATAAGTCAGCTAGTTGCAGCCAACCAGGCGTTGTCAGAATCCCGAAAGGAAAACCTACCACCAGAATATCACTGTCGGGAACAAATTTCGTATGGCATCGTCAAATTGAGACTATGGAAGTCAGTCGAAGGACCATCGCCAGCCAGATATTAAATGGACATTAATAACAATATATATTGTTAAAGTTAGTTCTATATAAACGTTCTTTCAGATGTTTAACATACATCCAATCTGTCTAATCGGGTTATTTTCAATCAACTAAATATGAATACATGTTCCTCCACATATTGAACACACTGTGACTGTTCTTAAGCTACTGTGCTGATAGATCTTGCAGAACTAGAAACTGGGTCGAGGCAGTTAAGTTAATAATAGTGCTGAAATATACATGTTATGTGCAAGAAAAGATACATCTGGGGCATTATCTAGAACAGCAAAAACGCTTTACGCTACGAAATTTACTTCGTCCAATTTTCTTCGGTTGAGAACATAATCTATAATCATTGGCAAATAAAAATGCGACTCTTCTGTCATGGAAGACTGTACTTCAATTAACTTCGTGTTTTTTGTTAACGGGTTGAAGATGAAGTGCAAAATGTAACATTTTAAGATAACTGTCTTTCGGGCGTGGACGAGGCCCTGATGATGGACGCAGCAAGACCCCTGAAGCGTCGGTAAACTTCTGCCAGATTACACGGCACAACAACCCAGAATACTGACCTATCTTCATATTCGCCGCGGTAAGAACTTCATATATCAGTTTGGCATTTATTTTTATAATCGATGGCCTTTTATACTCTGCACGTTCTATGTTGGGACCTGATTAAGACTGCAATAGATTGTCCTAATTCTGTTCAAAAAATTCAGGACTCTGATTCTACGCACTCCATGGCTCTTCCCCCAAGGCAATGTTTTCAACGACTTCCAAACGTTGATGGCAAACTTCGGTAGGCGCAATTCGACATCGCCAACCGATGCTTTCATCGTGAACTGGCATGAAGGAGCAGAGAATCTACGAATGTAGGCGTCAGCACTAGAAGCAGAGCTTCACGCTCTGACTGCTTTGCCTCTGCATAGATGGCCCGGTGAGGAAGCGGGGTACCTCAATGATTAGGATACAAACTGGACGACAGTGGTTCGATTTCCGGCAGAGTCAATTCGACTAGACAGGCTCTTCGACCAATCCAGTATCCAATAAGTTCCAGGGCTATTTTCCTGGGGTCAAAGCAACTGTGGCGTGAAGCTTGCCATTCACATCCATCTAGAGCCAGCGTTAAAAATGCGTGGAGCTAATCCACCACGTGGGAATTCGCCACGCAGAACACACGTACTATAGGTCTCCATGCAAATACCCGTTATTGTTGTCAAATCTCAACTGAAATTGGGACGTGTTGACAAATTTCAGTAAAACCCATCAAATTTAATGGAAATCCAGTCTGCCACTCTTAAGTTGTTACATGCATTGGATAAATATACAGAGCGATCTCAACAGGTTTTTTTCAGGCATACAAATGAACCTACAGAGATGTATCAACTTCTCATGAACTACCAAAGTCAACTTGGTGTACCTCTTCAGCTGATGGCCCTGGATTACTGCTCTGCTCTACCAGTACCATAACAACTTCAGTAGCTATTATATTTCTATGTTACTTTCTACGAGATTCTAAAGTTAAAATATTTTCTGATATACCAAAGCCACCCAATACAACTTAGCAAATAACTTCAAGAACCTACCCTGGATGGTGCTTGTTTTGTTTCCACCTCAAAGTCCCCAAAGCACCCAGCCTAATTGCCATTATTGTTGACAACAAGGAGTACAAAGGTATCAGGATAAAGACAAGTCTCATACCAAGTTTTATGATTAGAAAATGGGTAATTAATACCTATAAAATGGTATCTAAATTTTAAACAGGGATTGGAAAGATACAGGCAGTCTGCTAACTGAATGCTGATGAAGGACACACATATGTCCCTTAAAACGCTTAAAAGATTTTGTAGACAGTTGAACAAACTTCTTAATCATAATACTGACTGAACTTTTATCAAACACTTTCAAATTTGAAAAGCCTGTGTAGGTACAGCAAGAGCTTTACTTAGCAACATGAGTAATAAGTGATGAATTTGCGCAGTCCACGGCCCCTCTGAGTGAAAAGAGAAGTGTGGAGAGTCAGGAAGGAGTGTGTTCTATTTTAAATCATGCTAATGGTGAGGTTTACTTGTTTGTCAAATGCAGCGTGGAAGTTTACCATCTACCAGACCCAGTTTTGAGTGTGTTGAGTTAGCAAGATTACACTGGTGACTCAACTAAATTTGAAAGTGTGATTACACACATACAAAAATCTTCAACTGTAAGTGTGCAGCAGTGATCAATGACATATATATTTCTTCAGAGGAGTAAATCTGGATATTTTATCTTTGCCATTACAAGGATGTCAGCCAAAAATGATTCATACTTAACATGCAGCCAAATATCCATGCCAAGTATTCACAATCCACACAGCGGGAAGTGAACCACCATATGAGAACTGCTGTATGGATAAAAATATTTCCAAAAACTGTCCAGGAAATTTACCTTCCATTACTTTCATTGCAGTTATGGTTTAAACACAACAGACATAATGGAATAATAGTATAGTACAGCAATTTTGTAATATAAATTCACAGATAAGTGAAATATTACCTGCTCTCTGCTCTGACTTTACACTGTAACTCGAACCTTGTCATCTACACTTCAGAATTAAATCTATAATGTAACATAATTTTGTCTGCACACTGCTGGCTCAAACCATTACTGACATATTAATAGATTTGTATTAGAAACAGGTTTGTGTGCTAGTATTATTAAAACAAATCTGTTAAGAAGTTTTCTTATTAATTTGACCTTTCCTGCAGTACTATAACACAAACTTTCTTTTCCAAGAAATTCCATAGGAGAAAAGAAAAGAAAGTAAGTTTAAAGGAAAACAAACAAAACATTCAATGTGTAAAAATTTAATACTGCATCAACATATAGCTTCTAATATTTGGGCAAATATTTGCAACAAAACAGCAGCCTGATATGTCACTTCATCAACAGTGGAAGGATTAAGACAATCAAGGACTGTATATATGATTTCACCTAAGCCAGTTTAATCCATTCCGCACCCTCACAGTCTAGTTCTTTAAGATTCTATATGATCCTCCCCCCTATACATAAGTCTCTCAAGTGGTCTCTTTCCTTCAGGTTTTCTTACTGAAATTGTGTATGCATTTGTCTCCCATGTGTGCTATATGTCTATCCCACCTCATTCTCCTTATATAATCACCCTAATAATATTTGTAGAACAGTACAAATTATGAACCTCTTCATTATATAATATTTTGCATTCTTCTGTTAGTTCCTTCTTATATCCAAAGGTTTATAGAAGTATGCTGTTATAAGACTATCTCATTATGTATTTTTTAATATAACTTAATAATTCTTATAATTAAATTAATATTTAAACACACAATGTTAAGCCATAACTGTATCTAATAACCTGCTCATTAATGCAGCCAACAAACCTTTATCATCCATGTGACACATCTTATGTATGTTTCAGCTTGACATAAAACCATTAACCTCCGAGTTAAAGCCCATCCAGCAACCCATAGAACTGGGGGATTTAAATCCCCTATTCCCATGTAATACAGACTAATCATGATTGAATGCAGTCAGTTATCCAGTGTGTAGAAAGCAGAGTGATGTTGCAGGCACCAAATGTATTAATACTATGCTATGCTTTACAGGTGATCAACCCTGTATGTCCTCCATAACCCCACATTTCACCACAGTTTTATTCATGACTTTATTTCTGACAGAATTTACTAAAACTATATTTTGGGTACTCTTCAATGGAAAAGAGTGAAAAGATTATTGTATGTATTTTAAATAAAATAGAAAACAATTATGGACATTTACAAGAGCATTTTGAAACATTCTCTAAAGAGATGATCCGAAAGTACTTTCAAAATATTGTTAATAGCAAAATGTTTGAATTTTGAGATTATGTGATGTTGATAAACAAATCTGTGAACTTGGCTACAAATCTCCAACAAAATATGACCTTCATATTAATGTGTACTTAATATTTTAAAGTCATATAAAAACTATGTTTCCAGCTAATTGTATCACATAACAAAAGCCATAGGTCTTCTCTTTCAGAAGTTTATATATGACACAACCACATAAATTCTCATCAAATAAGCAACTACTATTTGTGTATAGTACTTGGCCAAAAAGTCTAACCCATTTTTATCTGTGTTTCTATATATTTGCTAACATTTTCAGCACAATTACAGATGACTTTACTATTATTTTTACAATCATACATCTTTTATTGTGTCAGAGAAAGAATTGGTTTGGTACAATATGTACAGTATTATTAAGAATAAAATGCAGTTGTTTTTAGGGACTGGAAAATTTGCGAAAGTTTGGGGACATTTCTTGTTTATATCCCTATGTTATTTAAAAGTATATACTTTACGTATTAAAGTACAGCATCCCATAGTCTAACATTAGAGGAACAGAGAAACAAGAGAACCAAATGTATAGACATATGTTACAAGTAAATAGAAAATTTATCAGCATAAACTTACCCATATCATTGATCTCTGCTACATCAGTCATAACGGAGGATACAGTTGTCATCCAGTCACTGTAGGACTGAAGTTCACTTTGAAGTTGTCGATATGTACCATATGTGATGTGAGAGGGAATGCCTAGAAATAAAAGATAATTTAGTTCACAGATACACTAATGATGTACATAACAAAAGATGCATTATAAATGTGAACTAAAGTGTTTATAATATATTTTATGCTTTGCTTGATTACACAGTCTGTTATTCCAAGAATGCCTGGCAAGATTTTGCCCTTAAACTTTTTGTCACCTTTACCACTTCAGACTCAACAACATTTGATGATTTTACTATAAACATATGATTTTAAGAAGTTCATGTAATCAATGTATTAATTTGAAAGATAATGATAAATATTGGTTAAGATGATTGATAATCACTAGCAATGAAAGAGAGACATTTAATTTCCTAAAAATAAAATATATGGCCAACATAACCTTAAATATAAGTATTTTTCTTCACTGAAAATTGTTATAAATTACTAAATTCTGTACCTTTGTTATAGCATATCAGTCAGCTATATATGTAGCAAGATCAACTATTTGAAATGTGATTTTATAGCCTGTGTGTCCATATAATATACAGTACTAACACTAGTGCTTCAGCAATAAATCCAAATCAATATTAACATTCCAAAATAAACAAATCTTAAATGCAACAAAATAATCACTTGAAGATGTCAATAGATTTACAGTTTCAATTTGTTCTCATAAATCTTAAATATTCATTTGCATATTTAGATAATTTTTTTACAGTTATTTTACTGTCCATGTCTTTCCTCAAAGATGTCAACAGAAGAATGAAAAGTTGTACACAGGCAAAAGAATATATTGCTAACATAATAAAACAAAAAATAATTTATTACTTATTAAAGTAAGAAAATAGTATTTTGTCATGTTTTAAAATGACATTTGATTTTTTAATTCTCCTTCTGTCTTTTTTAAGAGAAAGGAACTTGAGCCAAATTTTTCTGCAAAATAACAAACATCATGCCCAACCACCTTACAATTTCTTACTCCCTGGACATGTCTGCTTACAGGGGTATTTTTAGTACTGCTTGGAATCTGTCCAATGGAAAACCCAGGGAATGTATACTCAGTCTCCCTGTATATATTCTGCTATTTTAAAGGGTTAAATTAAGTTGGAGACATTGACTCAATTATAAAAGGTCAGGATACAAGATGGTCCCTACATAAAGCATCCAAGTTAATTGTGTCCAACATAATCATGTTTTAGACTTGCGGAATCCCTGTGCTTGAAACTAAAGATCACAATTTCAACTTAAAAAATATATATATGTTTACACTGTGGAAACTGAAAAGGACATTTCTGTAGCAAATCAATATTTTTTCACCAAACATGCAGTGTAAAATAATTTAATGCAGTTACAGGTTATGTGAAAATGGGAACTTTTATTTTATTGTTCTCGAAAGAGTCTAACATTTTCTGCCAGATAAAATGCACTGTTTATGTAAAGCTAATTCCAACTACGCAGTCACCAGTTTCACTGTTCTACTTGATGAAGGTCAAGTTCATACTGAAATAGCTGTATGTGTATACACATGTAGGTGGCAGGTTAGGTCAGCTGTAGAATATTTTTACTTGTATTTAAGAAGGTATTTGGTTCCAATTTCAACAAGCACCAGTTATTCTGACTAAATAATTTCTTCACAATTTTCAGAGAGATTTCTTATAACAAAATGGACCATGCTCCGCTTCCCAAGTTCTCTTATTGCACAATTACATCATCTAACAACTAAACCTCTACATGAGGTACAATGAACAGAAAGCATTTTACAAAGCCTCTTTTACATTAATGACAACTTCACTCATGCAGTGCTTGCTGATATCATGAATGAGACTCTGGAATGAGTCAAATCAGTATAAACTTTACACCTGGTGTGGAAGAAACACCACCAACAACAAGATCTGGTTATATCCGTTTAGCATGCTAATAATTGTGTATACCAGTGCAGTGGAGCTGAATTAACAACTACTGGTCAAATACACCAACGTCTTCACACATCTTGCTGACATGACAGTTCAGACAAAGGTCCTATTTGGGTTGGAAAGCCACTGAATAGAAAACACAAGTCTTGCCAAGCTAAAAGAATTATAGATAAGCCTAACTACATCATAGTTATATAGTTAGTCATATTCCTGTATGACATTTCTCAACTGTATAACACCAACACATTATATAGTATTACAAAATTCAAATTTAATGACAATGATAGGCACATTACATTGAATAGAATTGAGACATCACTAATTGTTTACTCTTGTATGAAAACAAACTGGGGAAGAGAGGAATACAGACAAATATAATGGAAAGAAAACAGAGGCATGCCACACTGTAGACTGATTGTATCAATGTGTGGAAAGTTAAGGGTTCCAGAGGGTAAGTTGTAAAAAGTTGGTGCCCCTTGTGCAGAGAGTTGATAGATCATAGGTTGCAGTGCTAATTTCAATTGCAAAAAATAAATAAACTGCCAAAATAAAATTATTCCTAAGAAGGTTATTCATTGCAACAATGGACTTCTTCTCAAGCACATATATAATCACTTGTTTAAATTGACATATGTGGAAGAAATGCCCACAATATGGAAACAGTTTAACAAAATCACTAATAAAGATAATGGTACAAAGTAGAAAGACAAACAAACATATCAATCTGTTTGAGATTTGAGGTTTTCATAGCAGTGAAGGTGCCAATGTTGGTCTTCTGAGTAATAACAATGTGTGGACTTCAAAGTAGACATCAAAGTTTTGGAAGAACATTGGTATCTACAAGTCCACATGGCATTACCAACACCACCAACATATCAATCTGTTCTCTAAAAATGTACATGATGTACTAATTAAAGCTGAAATAACCAAAACGTAATGTGGAATTGGACAATTGTGTATGTTCTACACAATTCAATTAATTCAATACCAATACATCAGGCAGTATAAACATTATCAAATGAAACAGCATGATTTATGATTGGAATAATGTTGCAAGCTGAGGAAATATGCCCTTTATTACTAATTAGTGGTGATTATTCTTACTTCAATAACAGCAGAAAGGAGTATTCCAGTTTGTAGTTTAAAGAGTTTCCAGATCCATTGTTTGCAATTTTGCATTCCATATTGATCTAAAGTTCATTTATGTAAATTAAAAATGTTGTGGAAAAAAGATAATAATTAGCTAGTCATCAATTATCTAAATAAGAAATTCCATCATACAAGCTTATCAACAGTTGAAGTACTACATCACAAAGAGTCATAAATTCTATTGCTGATATATTTAACAAGATTCTATTGTATAGACACCTATTATTCTACCTGTAAAGTTTTACATCTTATTGAAAACTTTTTAAGGTAAAAAGATAAACTTAGTGATATCAACATTTTGTTACATATCCATTTGTGTTAAGACAAAGTTCAAGAAATGTTATAGTTTAATCAGAGTTTCATGTAAAATTGGGGTATATCAGACTGGAGTAAACCAAAATGAAATTTGGTTAACATTTGGTAGACCTCCAATACCAAAATGTAATTTAAATCTGATAATTTGTTATGGACTTCAAATGTGCACAATGACTGACAAACTACCTACCCTTCCCACTATGTGATTCCTTTATCCACTTTGAGTACAGAAAGCAAAATATCTTTCACAGACAGTTGGTCATGAGTAAGTGTTTGATTCTATCTGAGATCCAGTTACATTGGCAACCAATGCATAACCAAAACTGTTGTTGAGAGTTTTAAGCAGTTTGTGATTTCAAGTCATCACCATCCACAATGGCAATGGACCAACTATAAAGCATGCCACTTGCAGTGTCCTCAATACATTGTCTCTTATGAGGTGATCTAGAATCCCTTACATGTCAAGGGTACAATTTCAATAGCTCTATCCCTGTTGCCAAACAAAAATACCAATCGAATACAACAAGATCAAAAGTAAAGGCACTGCCTGGTTTGCACAGGGGTCAGATAAATCTTACTAATGTTAAGGAGAGGAGTATTTCCGGATAGATTAAAATATGCATTAATAAAACCATTATATAAGAATGGTGATATATGTGATGTGTCTAATTATAGACCTATATCACTTTTAACATCTTTTTCAAAAATATTTGAAACTATAATGTACTCAAGAATTTTGGATCATCTCAATAAATACAATATTTTAAGTACTGAACAATATGGATTTAGGAAAGGATTAAAAACAGATAATGCAATCTATAAATTGACTACAGAGATTTTAAATGCCATGAATAACAAACAAATAGTGGGAGGCATCTTCTGTGATTTGGAAAAAGCTTTTGATTGTGTTGATCATGAAATTTTGTTATTTAAGCTTAAATTTTATGGTATCAATGGGAAAGATCACGCACTTTATGAATCTTACTTAAATAACAGATACATTAGAACAGTATTACATACTAATGACAGTAACAATACAGCCTCGGATTGGCTTAAAGTTAGATATGGAGTTCCACAAGGGTCTATATTGGGACCTTTGTTGTTTCTTTTATACATAAATGATTTACCCAGTATAATAACTAAATTTGCTACACCTATAATTTTTGCTGATGATACTAGCATCCTATTTTCTCATTCTAATACAAACGACTTTAATAAACACATTCATGCAACATTTGAAAATATAAATAGATGGTTTAGAATGAACAGATTATCACTAAACTTTAATAAGACACATTATATTAATTTTAAAATTAAGAGAAAAATGTCAGATACTGTTACAATAAGTTATAATAATAAATTCATTAATAATATCTTCTGTACTAAATTCTTGGGAATTATGATTGATGGTGCATTAACTTGGAAGAATCATATTGATCTACTTATTAAAAAATTGAGCAAGGCTTGCTATGTAATTAGAAATATGAAACCATATATGTCTATTTCAGTACTAAAGACAATTTATTATGCTTTCTTTCATTCCTTAATGAGCTATGGCATCATTTTCTGGGGAAATTCATCTAGTAGTTACACTATTTTTCTCCTTCAGAAAAAGGCAATTAGAACAATGATGGGATGTAGCAATAGAGTATCGTGTAGAAATATATTCAAAGAATTAGATATCTTACCGTTGGCATCACAATATATATTTTCTTTATTATTGTTTGTATTACAAAACAAAACTCTTTTTCCATCAAACATTGACTCTCATACTATTGATACTAGACAGAGAGAAAATGTGTATCTACCTCAAGCCAATTTAACTATTTATCAGAAAGGAGTTCACTATGCGGGTATAAAGATATTTAATAAATTACCCACAGAGGTTAAGAATACCTCAAATAATTTTAAAAAGTTCAAGGTTGCATTAAGGCATTTCTTAATTACTCACTCGTTTTACACTGTGGATGAGTACTTAATTGGATAACTATTGTAATAAAAATACTAATTATATTGTCTTGAATTTAGTACGCTGCTTGTCTAGATGTAATTTTTTAATGTATGTATTTTATGTTTTTATACTTGAGTTTGTGACGTGTTCTATATCCACTATTGGATTCTTGGAACTTGTAAATAAATAAATAAAATAAAATAAATTAACTTACTGAATTTTAAACATACTAAATATAATTTGTACTTTCTGAAATTGGTATTCCTTTGTTATTGCTTTTACCTGTTTTAAGTTGCCTGAATTTGTGCTCACTACATGATTTCAGTGTCACCCAGTACTTGTAACCACATTCTGAATGGCCAGTCTCATTTGTCAGTGTTTAATGTTATCAGAACAAGTTCTCTCACAGCCTTCCACATATTCCAAGATAACACTGCATCAAGATTTCCAGATTTTCAATTTCAGAACATGCAACTAATAATTTATTTGGGGAAATCCGGTAGTACTGGTATTAACACAGAGCAATTACACTTCCTGAAATGAAACCCTTAGCCAGATGCAGCATGAGAGGTAGTATTTAATCACGAATATGCTTAAGAATTCAGTTCTGTCAGCACTTCAGACTATCTTTTGCTAAAATTCTTAAAGGAGCTACAAATTTCACATATACCTGTAGCATCTCTACCCACATTTTATCCCTGAAATGCAGCCTTCTGAATGCCATATCAATTTTTAAATCTCATCCTGTTTTCTGTACCTCATGAACAAATTTTATTCACCTGTCCCATAAGTCAATGAAACCTATTGTTTGGAAGTACATTCTTCAAGCTTTTTTGTTCTATGTCACATGTTAGCATTTCTCTGTTATTTCAAGGAAGGTATACTGAGCAGTTCTGTTCTGTCGTTCCACAAATCACCTGCAACCGGCTGCAAAAAGGTTCTAAAGGAAGTAAAACAGTGGATTAATTTTATTTGTGGTTTATTTAATGAAGCTGTCAGTAGTTCATACTTTATAACATCAAATAATAGGGTAAAAATAAATAATTATTTGGAGACCATGTGGAAGTGGTCATGGCCTAATTTAAGGTAATGTCCAAGCATTTGCCAGAAGGGATAAAGGATAAAAAAAACTGTCACTACAGCTGGTCTTCAGGCTAATATTTGAATCCAAGATCTCTGAAATACAAAGCAGGACTCCTAATCATTCAGCCATAATGTTCAATGCTTCATGAGGGATGAAACAAACATTTTCAAGATCATAAAACAGATTTGAGCTTCTGATAGTGGTGAGTAAAATGATGGATGTCTTCTGGGTTGTTGTCCTGTGTAGTCTGGTTGTTTACAAACATACCAGAGGTCCTTGCTGCCTCCATCATCAGGGCAATAATGGTGCTACAACCCAGAAGACAGCCATCTTCATAAATAAAAATTTGGAAGTTACTAGTAAATTAATACAACAGTTACAGTCCATAGCTTGCATCCTTAAAACTTTCAAACACTTGGAGAGATGATATGGTTAATATTCATATTAGTTTATTTGATGTTCACACTTCAGAAACTGAGGATGATGCTTACAGAGACTTAGATGATTAAGGCTGAACAAGTCAACAAGTGGCCCAACTCCTTGACTGTTAAATGATGATGATAATGAAGATGTGTAGACTACTAACATTTCTTAAAGCATCATGGTTTAAGAACGTTAAACACCCAAAATACTAGGCAAGAGAAGTATTTTATTTGTATATTCTTTGGTACTATAACAGTAAATGGCAATGTTAACTCATGCCTAAGAACCATGTCATAAAGATGTAGCAAGTGATCTGAAATAAAGCCTCATACAATCTTAATCCTGGCACTACATTGACCTGATCTGCCAACCTCACACTCCAGCAACTTTATCCATGAAAAGTTCAGCACATAACACACAACTTTCAGAACTGCATTAATCTGACATGCATTCTCAATATTTCAAACTGATATATATGCCTACCAATGCTGAAAGTTCAAAATATGAGTGGACATAACACATTAGACAGCACTTGTATTAGAAAGAAAATCTTGCACCTAAAACTCATACTTTTTCTGTTTAGTCAGAGGAGATGACACATTCAAAGTTCTGGCAGAGTAAAAGCTTCAATTCAATCATTTGGGTTCCTAGCTTGCAGACCAGATTCTGCTACCCACACAAGTGTTAGCAGCAAGAGATGACAAGGAAAACATTCCTCTAGTGCCAAGCATTTGTCATGCACAGCTCCTGGGAGCCTAGTCACAGAAATAACTAAAGGGTTATATTTAGAAACTCCCAGAGCTCAATACAGAGAATGCCAAACTACAGACTGTGAGAACTGCACCAATTGTGAGACACATAGCTGGTTGTAACATATAAATTCAATTTATTTGTTATTCAGTTCATTGCATTAAAATTATCTGTGAATCAAAATGAGAGAATGTTTTCTTGTTTCCAAATGGAATGCAATGTAATCTACCAGTGCCAGATAAAATACTGAGTATTAATTGTATACAATTAATAGATAGAGCATAAAATGAATATTTTTAATTACTTATCTCATCACACAAACAGAATGATATGTTGTAGATAGAAATATAAGTGGTGTTGCCTCTTCTCCTAACCATGTGGTTACTAAATTCTTTTAATCACCTCCATTCCTAATTCATATGATCATCAAAACTTCTTTGATCACCTCAACCGCATTCTCATTACCAACTGGATTGTAGGCCACTTCTCTATCCTGCCAATCAGGTCCTTCACATCCCGCTCTCCACCTACATAAGACATCCTAAAACCTCCTACACATATTCTTCCCAAACATTGCAACTCCAATGTCTGTTGAAACAGAACACCTGCAACATCCAATGTGGCTCATCCCTAAAAGTTATACAATACACAATGAACATGATGGTTTAACAGATCTGCCTGTTAGGCTGACAGTGAGTTTACTATTCAATGAAATGATTTCATCAATGAAGCATGACCTAACATTCAGAATTGTATTCACAGTTAAATGCATTATCATAATGTACTCCCACTTTCCAAAAGCTCCACAAGTATGTATGAGTAAGGTGCAGGTAAAGAAACCCTAGTTATATTCATAAGCACATACAGGTGGAGTGGAAAAGAAACAAGCCACCTAAACCTAAGTGAGCAGCCAGATTCATGCTCCATTCACTTAATCCCTAAAGAAAGAGGGTGCAGTATAAACTGTACAAAAGGCTGAGTAGACCTCAAAGCTGGTGTGGATGTGATGGCAAAAAAGAAAGACCTGTCCTCACTGAGGCTCAAAATCTGGTCATCTGGCCTACAAGCCAGTTGCTTTACTGCCTCATCTACCTTGACTCAATACGTATGTACTGCTGTCTCATTTCATTCCCATTTCATATTACTTCTGAAAGTCTGTCAGGACATATAACTGCCCAATATTTGAGTCTTTGTTACTTGAAAAACCAATCACCTGAGCTTCTGACAAACCCATGTTTGTGGCAACTATTACAGTCTGCAAACCCAGCAAATACATACCTCTTCTGTTTATAATTCCATTCATTCTATTTTTCTTTTATTCTTCTATGGATTAGTCTCATTTGTTTGTTCTGATTCAGAAATAACTTTTGAAACAATGAAACATTTTAAGCATTTGAAAGAATCCCTCAGACAGTCGTATTTGGAAGGTCTTGGAATAAAATTCCAAACTGGAGACCAGCTATCCTAAGTTTTCCACAATTTTTCCTCAGTCCCTCCAACAGATTAATACCCTAAATTAAGCCACAACTGCTTCCTTCTATATCTTTTTGAATCTGCTATTCAATGATCATCTCACTGTTTATCTAAGAAAAACATTAACAAGAGGATGCATTGCATTTATCCAACTGTTCATAACAGGAAAGATAAAAATATCTGAAAACATTTATTCTTAAACTAAACTTAGATGGGAAAAAGTTTTATATTTTCACACACATGATGCCAAAAACTTGACTTGTTGGAACTTGTACTGGAACAAATGAAGAAAAGACTACTAAATATAGAGAAGAAGAATCATGTCTGTTGCAGCACAATTCATAAAAAAAGTTATTAACTATGTAATTAATTATACTATAACAATAAGTATGATTTTGACCCAATTAGAAGTTTTCTAGAAGCTTCTTGTTCTGAAGAATAGTATTCTGAATATGAATGCCAGATTGTGCTTTGAAAGGTAAAAATATAATGAAATTAAAAAAATATACTAATACAAACTTTCTGTATGAATGAAACATACTTAAAAATTTAGGATAAGCACTAACAGAAATTTAATTATAATGATAAAATAAATGTATGTAATTGTTCATTGCATAAAGCTTAACTTTAAAACATATGGGTTAGGCAGGTGTTGTATGAAGACAATGGGCGTTTATCCATAGTGCTTGCTATTTTCAACGTGTGAAGTCAGGATGCATGTCTGTATGAGTCATAGGAAATGAAGCAGTAAATTATATGGCTACACTTCCACTCTTCGTGTCAGCTCTTTCATTTAACAAGTTATTTTAAACTTTTGCAATCATTAGCCCACGACAAAAAAAAATAATTTCACTTTAAACTGATATCACGAAGAGGAACTAACCAAACTGGGAAGCATTTTATAGAATTCTCTATAAGACTGAATCACAAAAACAGTTGTCATTTATTCTAAGTTGACGACTTGGATGCAAACATTTTTAGCAGAGATTTTATGTCGTCTTCTTCTTCTTCTCTTTCTTTCTCTCTCTTTTCTTTTCTTTCTTTTTTTTATCCCCCCCTTTTTCTTCTTCCTCCCCGGTTTCAGAACTGGTCACTTACAGAGCTGTATGAGTGGTCTTATAATTCTTATTTTATCTTTGAAGTATTATAACCTACTGATAGAACCCGTACTTGGGTGGATAAGTTGAAATAATTGCATGATTTATATTGTCCAGTGACAGAGACTAGCTCTATCTAAGGGACCCAACAGAGTAGGTACCTCTCACCTGAAGATGGAGACAGAAGCAGCCTCCGAAACATCGTGATTTTAAAGAACAGACGATGGAAAAAGTCCTGACAAAGAATAATTTTAAATATTCCAAGTTTATTTAAAGAATTTTCACTACCTCAGACTACACAGCATAAAATAATAATCCAATTAGTAATGAACTGGAAAGGTTGTGGAAGGAAGAATTCACAGAGTAATTTTAGGTAAAAACCTAGTATTTGTCTGGTAATACTGAGGAAAACCAGAAGAAGCCTCAGTCTAGGTAGGTGGCCTCTAGGCTAAGATTTGAATCCAAAACCTCCAAAATACAAAGTATGAATGATAACCACTCAGTAACAGATGAAAAAGAATTAGTATTATTTAAAACTGATGTAATTAATTTTTATGAAAAATAATAGTAAATAAAAACTCCTATCAATAGATCAAATCTTGTACATCAGACAAGACTGTACATTATAGCAAATTGAATGTAACATTCTGAAGGTAGTACATCCACCATATACATTTACTGTAATCTCCTATACTAATAACTGGTAAATATCATAACTCTATACTTGGATAGGCAGACAGACATGGTTGTGCCCAGAGCATGAAGAACACCTAAAAATTGTTACAATGCAATGTAATGTGTAGATTAATATATACAAACTCAAATTTAACTTCACAAATATACTAAAATACCTGCAATAAACACTTACCTGCTTATGCTTATTTTACTTCAGGCACCCTTCACCAAGAAGAATAATGTAGAATGATACCATTAAAAATGCTTAATGCCATCCATTTTCATGCAGTATGTGTTGAA
>NW_019059694.1:1487483-1507076 GCF_000696155.1 Zootermopsis nevadensis | reverse complement strand
AAATTATACAGTTCTGCATATTTAACATGCAAAGTCCAATTGTTTAGACATGACTGACAGCTGTTTGAAATACCGTTCCTGCAAGCATCTTTCTAAAAATACATTCATTTGATTTCACTTGGTGAAAATATATGTGGCATTAATAAAACTGTTAGTTTTTTCAACTATGGCAAATACTTCTACTGTGCAAATATTTTCCCAAGATGCCCTTGTTGAAGAGGACAAGATAAATGCTGTCACACAATGTAACTTACATTTTACACTATGATTTATCCAGTTTTATTCTTTGCATCCATTGACAAATTACTGTTTCAAAGACTGTATACATTACTTTAATATAAATTCATATACTTTGCTCAAAAGAGGCTTTTTATTTATCTTTAATTACTTTACCACACTGTAATAAATTTCTGAACAAACTGTGTGCAGAAACTACAGATCATTCATTACATGACTTGTCACATTTGAAGATATAAAATTAAAAACCAACAAAACACAAAGAATGAATACAAATAAAATATCTATATTGAATAGATATATTTCAAACAAAATAAAATATTTCAAAGGGACTTTAAAATATGTAGAGTTATAAAATAATTTCCCGTATATATGATCACTTTCAAGTGAATGTCAACTGTCTTTACCTCTCTTTTACATTGCTTAATAAGGATCTGCCTAATGAATAAAATCTGTATTACTAATAAAGAATTTTAATTCACAGTTAATATACATGTCCTTTAAACCAATTTAAATAACAGAAACAGATTGTATTTGACAGCAATATCACTGTAATATAGATATCAGGTTATATACAACATTCTTCAAGGAGTGTAATTGCACTGTTCTATTACATAATAATGATACAAGTCTCAAAACCTGAAGGAAATATGCTGCCAATTGGGAGACTTGGGTGTAAATGGGAGGACATTATTAAAATGGACCTTAGAAAAATAGGGTTTGACTGGATTCGTCTGGCTCAGAACTGGGGCCAGTTGTGGACTATAGAGAACATAATACTGAAAATACAGGTTCTATAACAGGTGGTCAATTTCTTGACTATCAGCTTCTCAAGAAGGGCCCCACTCCATACAGTTAATTAGTTGTAATAATAAAGGAATTATTCTGAATATCATATCATTAATTCTGATGGCATATCCTGTTATGTGCATTTCCAAGGTCAAGACAATAACTGCCTTTATAGACAATCACATTTTAAACTCAGTTGGATTGCATAGTATTAATGGAGGACAAAACTCAAAGTTGCACAGTTCTGTCACCTGGTTGGACAGAATATATTACAGCATACTCACCATACCTTGAATGTAAATTTACTGTTTTTAGAACCTAACCAAGTCCTTTGCTACACAAAACACAGAATGTTTTAAAAATGCTTAATACAAAAGTGTATCTGCTGTCTGCAGCAAAGGGAAGACTATTAATTTAATCTAGAAAACATGCATTGGGAGGCAAAGCCTGGATTGTAGCTATACTGCAAACATCACTATGCACAGCACTATTTTTGTGATACATAATATATTTGTGTCAGGAACTGTTTATTTAATAGTAAACAGTATTATCAGAAACTTACAAACTTCTAGAATAAAGCAGAGAACAAACACTATCTAGAAGTAAGTCAAGTCCCACTAGAGTCATAAATCATATGAGAACTTACGCTATGAAACCAAATGCTGTCCCTCATAGTAAGTAAAATGTAACTATAAATTGTACAGAGTGGTACAGAAATCCCTTTTATGTTACACAGAAGAAATTTAAGCACATTTCTTGCCAAACTGATTGCAAGCTTCTTACCATTAGTCATCAACTCACTGAATTATCATTGTCTGCAATTCATAGCTATACAATGCACTGACATTTTCAAAGCGTATGAAAGAAGAGTAATTTTATTGATTGCTGTATTAACCTTTAACAAAAGCACATGCACAGTGAATGGTCTAGTTGTATAAGATATCTGTATGCATAATCATAATCTCTGCTGTACTTCTTATACAGAACATAAGTTTATAATGAGAATCATAACAAACATAGGACAAGTTCTAATGATTTCTCTATTAGATTCTGAGAAAACAACATCAATTTTATGGTGCAAAATGATCCTAATTAATGAGAGCACATGATATGGAGAATAGATTTCACTTAACCCTAGCAGAAGTGAGTATGTTAATGTTGTGGTAGGCAAGAATGGAGTGTTTTATTCCCTTCACTTGCATTGTAATGACAGCTGCTGGCAATGCATTATGCCTCTGCAACACTACAGCTATCCAAGTAGTTAAAAAAAACTTGCTAGATTTATAATTCATAATGGAAATCTTTATTCTCTGCCATTTATTGGAAAAGGGTTCAAACTATTAAATTATTTCAAGACTTGGCTTCCAAATTATCATTAACAATTCTGTATAATTTTTTCAGCATATTCATCTCTTCTATGGTGACATGACTATTCTTCAAAATGCATTTGCCATGACAGCATTAGCAAAGGTTTATTGAAACTTCTGAAATTAAAACATATCTCTTCATGGCAAATAAATAATGGCATCTACTGCATATATCTATCTTCCTTTCCTTCTGGGACTGACTCTGGTTGTAGATGTGGCTGTATGACAAAGACCAGCAGATGCAAGGACCTGTCAGCTTTTGGAATGAATACATTCTCATAAATGAGATATTTTATTTTTTATTTGTATGAAATAATGCTACAGTCACAACACAGTAAACACTAGTTCTTTAAATGAAGTAAAATGCAAATTTGCTGTTAAAAATCTACTTTATGTTACATATACTTTGAATTTTGACATAATTACCAAATTAATATGCAAAAAAGAAACAAAATTCATGATCTAACGAAGCCTCCATTCTGCTGTCAAATATTTAATCATGAATTAGTCATATAATATAAGCCCATCACCAATCTACATACTACGCGCAATATACATGCGCCACTTCCCAACGTGCAATCCCAGCACCACTTTCACTTCATTCCATCTTCAAATACACTGCCAAAACCTCAAAAATGCAATCACTATAATTTAAGTATAAAATTCAATATAAATATACATTAAAAACTTATATTAAAGAGAGGCACAAATTGTCTGTAATATGTTCATAATTTGTTGCATGTAGATCGTATTATTTGCATAGTTTGCACATAAAACCTCAATATGAATTGTGTATCTTGACATACTAGAAGAAAATCAACTTCATTTACATTAGTATTATCAACATACACCCTTGCAGAACTACTACACTCTGTATAACATGCTAATGCATTTTAAAATATAAATTAACAATATCTGAAAAACTGACTTTTAAAATTAATTTGTTGATACATATATCTGCCTGACATTTGTTCACTGACTAGAACCTTAAAATCACATAAACTAACCTTTAATCAAATGCTGAAGTTCGGTGACTGCTTCAAAACATAATATCAAATTGTTTTGTAGAAACATTTCAAACAGAATCATATATGGATTGATCGTCTCTCACCTGGAACTTGCAGAGATCCTGTAGTACCAATTGTACCAAGCATATTTGTTGCAGTACATGTATATGACCCAGCATCCTCTGCAAACAAAAGAAAACATTAGTGTTTCACCATTTCCTGCAAAATGTCTTTGTCTTCTTCAAACTCAGTAAAAAGGGCTGAAGTCAATCATAATTTGCATTGACTTATGCCTTTCTTAATGAGCAGCAATGATACAATGTAATACATTTACTTCCCTATGAAATGTGTTTAGCCACTTGATGCCAGTATCAGTATGCCACCGACATCAATAAGACATATTGAGCTATACAGCACCTTACTTAACCTGTACATGCTTGCATTTCAATGCTGTAATTCAGAATGTAATGAAATGATTTCAAAGAATAGGCTTTTCTCTTGCTCCTAGTAAATTTGTGTGCTTATTTAAAGCATTTGTTTTCTTTATTAATATATAAAAAATGGTGAGAGTGAAGAAACGTTTACCACCATGTTCCTAATTTGAGTTCATTGTTCTTAAAGTTTTCTGTGGATCAGCTATGTGGGGTGTAGTAAAAACAAAACACTTCCAGTTGGTATATGAATGGATGTCCATACTGAATGGTAAACCTGTATTTTATGCTTCCAAATGTACTTCACTAACCTCTTTGAGTGACAGATTATTAATTATTCATGCTGCCATCTTAAGGCTTTCCATAATATTGTTATGATATATATTGGTTCCATCTTGATTTGTCTCTCGCTTGGGCATTTTCCTTTAATGTTCATTTTCAAATCCTTTTCTGGAATTCTCCCTTCTTTCTTAAAAAGTGTCCCTTTTAGGGTACTAAAATCAGGTGCAAATATCTATAACATAAAATCCTTCTGCCTACCCAATTCCGTACTATCCTGTTAGCCTGATAGCCAACATACAAGCCATGGATCATATTGAACAGGTACAAACACTTCTGACCTCTTTTGTTATAGTAAGCTTATTATGTATCTGCAGTTAGATGCTACAGAAGTACAGGAGGCATGGAAGTGTTGTCCCACGCAGTGGTTAAAGTTTAAATAATAAGGCAACCTGCTTTAAGTGTGATGTGGCAATGAGACATTGGTGTGCTTCAAGCAATGCCATCCCTCAAATGGGGCTAAAATACTGATGAATAATAATGTAAAAGTTTTATATAAGTTCCTACAAGCATTTTAACACAGCAAGAGATTAAAAGTTCAGTTCAATTCCTTCAGTTAAATAAACAGCAGGAAGTTGTTCATTTTACATGGAAAGAGACCTGTTAATTTTCTTAAGTTTACCATCCCATAACCTGTATTTACTACAAAGTTTGTGATACATACCAGGATAGGCATGTGGTATGGTGAGACGACAAACTCCATTCCTGTACTGGATCTGGTAATTTTGTGAATTCTCAATGATTCTGCCATTCTTTGACCACAGAATATTTGGTGGGGGTTCAGCTTGGACAATGCATTCAAACCGAGCATTCTGTCCACTGACAACAGCAATATCACGTAGAGGCTGATAAGAAAGAAAACAATTCTTTATTTTCACAGCTTTGTCCATACTTTTAAATTTAAAATACCATAACAGAAATGTGTTTCTTCATCTAATTGCCACAGCTGTGTTCTACAAACAGAGCTTGAGACAATTTTTTACAGAATAACTAAATTCTCTCTACATAAATAGTACAAAATATTATGTGACTATCATATACTTTATGTGAGTTCCACTTATCAAAAGAAGTATATTTATTTATAACATGAAATACTTTTATTAATCACATTTCTTTTGAGATACATAATTCAACAGAATTCTGAACTTTACAGCATCCCACTTTTCTTTTCCTGAATTTTTTTCAAAAAGAGAAAAATTTCTGCTTTCATCCATCTATTTTTGGCAGGTCAACCTATAGGCACACAAATACATCTCAACATTTTACTTTTCATCCTCTGCACTATATTTCCATACTCAGCTTTTGAGAAATAAAATACTTTTGTTCTCAACCAATTCTTTTCACAGCCAGCTAACAACTTCAAAGTTTTCTTCTAATGATCCCCAAAACTTTCTACATTAATTTTTCTGAAGTATTATATTGTAAGTTCTACAGTGTAAGACAAATAACATTTTCTTGTGACATGTTAGAATGAAGCTTTAGCATTTCACTTATCACTTGCTTTAATTTTACATTCTACAAATAAAGAACACAACTCTGTTTTGAATATCCATGCCAGTTCTCCCCTTCATTATCAAATATAATTGAATCCACTTTGTTATGATTCAATTTGTAAACTAACTCAATATCTAAGTACTTACGGTGATGAAAGTTGGAGGTTTTCGAGGTTGAGTTAAGTTTCCAACTGAACCATGGGTACTACCTGGAGTACTAGGTGTGCTAGGTGGTGTTGGAGTACTTCCTCGTCCCTGTGAACGTGGTACTCTATTTGGACTGAGACCCTGCCATGAACCCCCTGGTGACACTAGAAAATTAAAATCATTATTTCCTATGTTCAAAGTAGTGCATTTCATTTAAATCAGTTTCAAACATGTCCTACTACATGTATCAGTGTATGTACACAGAGAGACATACAGTCATAAACGAAAAACATTAAGATATACATAAGATAAGAACAGCATCCAAATAAGTGAAAATTGGTTCTAGGCAAGGTTTAAAATTAGCCATTAAATAAAAATCCAATTACCTTCTGAAGAACAAAACATCCTGCTGAGAGGAAGGTTCAGTAAAAATAAATCACTTTAAATGACAAGAATTACAATTAAAAGAATAACATATGACAAAATAAACAGAAACTATTGGAGTCTTGACTGAACTTCAAGACACAAAGCTCTACAAAAGGACTGAAAGGATTAATACACAACACACACATACATACATACATACATACATACATATATATACACACACACACACACACACACACACATTCCAACTTGTATCACAGTCACATAAAATTTATGAATTAGCAACAAACAAAACATGGACTTAGATAGGTAAAAAAGCTAATTAATGGAAACATTTCCTAAATTTTATAGCAGTATAAAACTTGTCAATTAATGCCTAATATAATGTCTAGTACTATCTCAGAATATCACAATAAATCATCATTGCTGCCATCATCACAATCTAGCAGTCAAGGAGTTAGGCCACATGTTATGCTTGTTCTAGCCTCATTTATCCAAATGTTTCTTTAAACATCCTTGGTAACAAAATAGACGGCATATCAAAATGTTAAACTTGACCATGATACATAAGAAAATCAAAGTTTTAAAAAAACAGCATTACTCTTTTCCCATATTGTTTTGAACAATTCTGTAACAGAGAAGAGACAAATGTAGTGGCATCAGTATTAAGTTGTAGTCTCAGGGAAGACTGTTCTATAGCACATTTCACTACTGCTAGGAAGGCCATGTGGTACAGTGCCAGAAGGTCAACACATGGGAATAAGAACTTCAGGCCAAATCAACTGTTAGGTCTAATTCCCATTGGACGCAGGACTTAAAACATGTTGAAGTGAACATAACCATAGAACAATTTCTATTTCATACCACAGGCTGGGTTGAAATTTGGAAATGTTTTATAATTATATCCTATACATGAAACAATCACATGACTTGCTTTATATCAGTATTTCCTTACTTTCATTACATGACGTAAATGTAATAACATCAGTAACAAATGACCATCAATAATCATATGCAACATGGCTTATAATGGGAAAAGTTATACAAATACAATCAATTACCTTCTTTACTAACACACCTGAGACAAAAGGGAGTGGCAAATCATCAATAAAATAAATCTGTATGGATGTGTTGAGCAGTTTGGAAAGGAAGCAAGTGCAGTTTAAATGCTGTGGACTGCACAAAGAAATCATATACATAAAGCCTAAATTCAATCAAAGAACTAATTACATAACAGACATGCTGAAGAGCTTTCATATTTATTTCATAATGAGCATTAGTGGTTAGACATACAGCATCACCACACAATCAGTACTCATATACTATGTACCTGTTGAATCTACACCAGACATGGTACAATGAGGACCCTGTCCACTGTAATGTGGAGATAGACTTGGTAAGCTGGGTGAGAGAGATAGTGGACTTGGAGATGCCTGATCCCACCGAGATGAATGAGGGATCAAGATATGAGGTGCTTTCTGAAAAATGGCTGCTGGGGGTTGTGGCAGGCTATATCGTTTCTTGTACTGCTGTGTAGTATCTCCTTCAGCTTCTGAAATCTCGCTTTCTGACATGGGCTCCCATTTCACAGTTTTGAAATGAGAAAATTTCTTGGGCCGGAACAGAGGAACCTTTCTTGAATCTGTACTAGGTTGAGGTCCTATTGCTTTCTTCTTCTCAGAGCCAGTTGTCTCATGGATTATAGGAACTTCAATGTCATCATCTCGTTTCTTCTCAGTCTGCGTGTGCTTTGGTTTCTTGTCACCCTCACCAGGAAGTACAATTCCAAATTCATATCCAAAATCATACTTAAAATAAATAAGCCCAGTGTCTGGATCGATGTGTTTTGTTCCTATGAGCATTAAACATTTAAAAGCTAACCATATGTTCAATGATAAACCAAACTAAACCTAACTAGAGTCAAATAAATACAATATAGTTAGCAGAAGGCAGTCATAATAAATATATTTTATTTATTTACTTACTTACTTTTAAAAATGTTGAAGATGGTGGTGTACTTAAAACATCATTAGAAAGTTAACATTGTTATTCTTCCCCTTCCTACCAAGTATTTGGCCTTGTGGCATGTTACAGTCACGGACGTTTAGCCCATTTCTTCATCAGACAAGTTATTGATCTTTTTCCCATAAGACAATAGCTTAAAATTGCTTTTTGGAACCATTTCACATTTATGGCTTCTCCACGTTTCTTGATATTGTTATTTATACTAAATTGTATACAATAAATACTTCAACATTCACAGACAATCCTTTAACTAGCAGACACTCTTACTGTAGTGTTACTAGGAAGTGCAAGAGCCAGTGAGTGGAAGCAAGTCAAGGAAGCCAACTGACCAGTAGTAACAGCATCAAACAAACCTAAGTCACTGAGCATGTCTCTCTTCACTCACAATGTTCCCACTGAGGTGTAACAACATACTGTCGGTGAAGAAATGTTTTTTTATAATCAACTAACTGCTCTGAACATACTGGTTCAGTTCACATAAGCCTTGAGAGGCACCAGCTTCAAACCTCATCTGTAACTATAACTAAGGTTCTTTGTGGTTTTCTTGTTATTAAAGGTAAATGCTGACCATAACTGCTTCCTAATAATCCTTCCCAATTCACCAAACATATGAGGGGTCCTAGGTAGCACTTACAAAGCCTTCATACGACACATGCAGTCCTATAAGCTTGTGTTAAAAAGGTTGTGTTTTTGTAATGTAACTGAACAATAAATTACATGTTAGTCTGACAACCTGCTAGAAACTGTCTAATGTTTCAGATGTTGCCTTCATCATCATCCTTCATATTTGTTGCTGCAAAAACCTCAAATCTCACAGCATATACTTTAAGTCTCTCTAACAGCAACATTCTTCCAGCAAGGTCATGCTCAGTGCCATTATTACTTGAATAAGCAACAGTTGTTCAATGACATCTCCCCAGAATAATGAATCAGTTAAGGTTGACAAATTGCTTGTCTACCTCATTCACCTGACCTCTAAACAATGGACTACTTTGTTCGGGTTCATATTAAAAGCATATGTATTCACCAAAACCACACTCTATGTAGGAACTTATGGTAAAGACAAAAAATCAAATTCACAAAATCACTCATCAGTGATTGGGGAATATTTCCAAGGAGTTAGAAAACTAAACTTAAATATGTTTTTTTTTAAAAATAGGAGGTTATACAGATACTTAGGAAGTATAATGTATTTCTGTAAATATTTTAATACTTATTCTTTCAAAAGGCATTTGAGGTTTGTTCCCATCACATACAAGCCAAAAATTATTACATTTTAAAAGTGCATACGGATTTTGCACACATTTAGTTCCCTTCAATAAAAATTATGTTACTCAGTTTCATAGGCACAGTAGTGGCATAAACAGATTTACTTACCATATTCTGCAACTCTAGATTCTTCTCTGTAAGCTTGAGGATCATTTCCATCAGGCACAATGGGAACTTCTGTTTTCTCCCCATGACCATTTTCCTTCACAGATTTCACATCTGTCATGATAACATCAACAAACTGCTGGGCTTTGGACTTAAATGTATTTGTCATCTCACTCATTTGTTTCGAAGCAACATCTAAACAGATAATTTATCATGCTTTTTATAGTCTGTTATTAAATTCTACAATTTATCAGGATATGCTCAAAGACATCTACTATTTAACATCCTTACAATTTCTATATAATAATTTTATTCACCGTCTTTACACAAGCTTATAGATTGTTAAAATCACATAAAATTATAACATTTCTTCATTTGATATTGTTACATTTTAAAATGACGACATGTTTCGATGTTCATCCCATCATCGTCAGGTCTATCAATTAAAATTTAAAATCTGTTGCACTTGCTGCCCTGCGTATACTGATTTGTTCTACCCATTAGATTTTATTTGTTTAACCTTCAGGCTTCTTCCATTAAATTTGGAGGCTGCGTCTAGATGCCTTAAATCTGCAAAATCAATTTTAATTTTCATATCGTGATTCTGGATAATTTTATGTGATTTTAACAATCTATAAGTTTGTGTAAAGACGGTGAATAAAATTATTATATTGAAGAACACAAGCATGACGCAATTAAGATATAACTTACAATTTCTGTATCATGAAAAGTGGTGACAAGATTTTGTGAATGCTGGGGAGGAATGAACAAAGGGCTATTTTCTGCAGAAGAACCAAGGGAAACCAAAGAAGACACAATGGGGATAGATATGTAGGGGAGAACACACAGTGCACCAATGCACTGGCATAATGAAACTGCCACAAAACTAATTTGTTTCTGTTTCTGTCATACTCCTTTTCAAAGACGTTTAAGAATAAAACATAGCAACCTAATGACTTATAGCTCTTTACTTTACAATATGTTAATATTTCCAGATCATATTTATAACTTCTACACTGTACACAGTTCTGTCTGTTAAAACATTTTAATATTTCTTTCAAATTATCTCTAGAGTTCTGAAATAACGTGAGATGTTCCTATGATATTAAAAACCAGAGAACATCTGTATGTGACATACTGGTAAAACTATATTACTTACATGATGCTGATGCTGGCACAAAGCCCAATTCTGGTGGTTCTCCAGGTTGAAGAAAAATTTGTTTTGAACCTTCCACAGATGCCAGGCTCTTTGTAGAAACTGTCATCTTCTGATCTGATGATGTACTTTCACTGAATCTATTCCTCATTTCTTCAACACGCTTTAATCTCTTTTTTTCTGATTCTAACTCCAAAGCAGTAACTGATTTTGTTTTTGGTTCTATAGTCACTGTCACTGGACTTGGAAGCACTACTGGTCCTGTATCAAATTCCATAGGAGAAGGCACAGAGTCTGATGGTTTTGCAGGAACACTTGTTGATCTGGTAACAGGTGAGGGTCTAACTTTTCGATAATGTGGTTCATCTGTGTCACTATCACCTGGAATCCACTTGGGCTTAATTCGGGCTCCTTCATAATCACTCTCATAATCACTCTCACGAAACTCCCCTGGGATAAATCTTTTGGGTGTGGTGGGGGGTGGAACACTTCTTCGACGCGGGCGTTCTGGTTCTGGTTTGAAGGGGAATGATTCTAGTTTTGATTCTGATGATACCTTCTTCTCCTTGTCTCCAAATTTAATAACTTTTGTTGTCTGTTGAACGCTCACAACTCTGTGGCTATGCTCAGTCGATTCAGCAAATTTCATCACCTTTGATGTTTCCATTTGTGTAGCATTCTGATAGGAAGAAATTCTGGGTGGAGGAGGAGCATAACCCAATTCAGGTGGTGTTCCTGGCTGTAGGATAATATCTTGTACCTTTAGAGCAGGGGTTGCAACAATCAATTCAACTGGTGAGGGGGGTTTTGGAATTACTGGTGTGGGTTTGAAAACTTTCTGAGGCTTTTCCGGTGTTCTAACTTCTGACTTAACTGAAGGGGATGGCTTCTCAATTGGCTCAAATTTGGGTCTGGGAGGGCCTCCAAATTGAGGAGGGTTATCAAATTCAGTTGGTGGTGTTGGTGTTCTGACCTCCATCGATGCTTGGGAATGAATTCTTCTCCCGCTGGGAGTTAGAACAGGTCTCACAGGCTTGTATGATGGTTCATCAGCATCTGAATC
Organism: Zootermopsis nevadensis; assembly: GCF_000696155.1. The sequence goes on along the minus strand of NW_019059694.1, from coordinate 1,495,261 downwards.
ACATGGATGCCATTTTGCTGAAATCTTGCTATCATAGTCACTTTCATAATCACTTTCACGAAATTCACCCTTCACAAATTTTGATGGGCTTGGAGGAGGAGGCCCTACAACATGCTTCTTCAATGCAGGCTGTGGTGGTTCAGCTTTAAATGGGAATGGCTCTAGATTGGCGTTATATTCACCTTTGTAAACTTCAGTTGTGTGCATCACATCTGTTACTGTTGTCTGAACAGGCACTTCCTAAATAACAGAAGAGTAAGGATTAAAATATATTTCAAAGTTAAATTACAAATAAATCTAGATTACATTAGCATGCACAGCAGTAATATTTTCTCATTTAATTTGGATTTCAGAAAGAGTACATAAGGGAAAGTTTACTGCATCATTAAATACATAGATACTGAACATAATTAAGACAAACATAACTTGTTTTACTTTCTGCAATCAAACATGATATGGAATAAGAAGTATTATAAACTAAATGTTATTTGTAAATATTTAGTATAATTTTCACTCTTGGAAGATCAAACTGGTGGTGTTAAAGAACCAAACTGTTAGAATGAAATAAAAATATTTTTGCTTCTGTAAAAAAAAAAAGGATGTTAAGAAGCATTATAATCGTGTCATTTGATAAAACTCATAATGATGTTTATGTTAACATCATGAGCTGAAATTGAACTACATACATAGAAACACAAAAAATAAAACCACACATTATTGAATTAAGTGTGGAAATTAGTTGGTGAGACAACAGATAGGTGGGAGAAGAGCAACACAAATCCACAACACAGCGCACCTTCTTTGGTTTCGAGGGAGTTGTTGTTGAAGATACCACAACTTTCTTCTCTGACTTATGATCAGAATGTCTGTGATGAAATTTAGGCGATGGATAAGGTTTTGCAGGAAGCTGTTTTTCAGTTTTCTCTTGTTGCTGCTCTGACTGTGTACTTTGTTCAGATACTTTATCACTAACAGTAGTTGTATGCTCAACAGTTGTTTTGGAGGATTCCTCATGTTTAAAATGAGAATACTTGTGAGTGGTCTGTCTTAGATGTCTTGGTTCATCAGTATCAGCCATGTATCCACTTTCAGGAAACTCACTTTGAGTAGTTTTTGCTTTTAACTTTGGAGAATCTGGTTTGATTTTGGGGGATGCTACAGGTTCACTTTTCTTTTGATCTGCTACAGGTTTAACATCATCTTGTGTAAGTGATGCACCAGGTTGCACAAAAATGGGAGGAGATCCAGGTTTTAAAGTTGGAGGTGAATGTTTCTTTTTTGATTCTGACGCATGATTATGGTGGTGGTGGTGATACTTTTTAACCTTTTCAGTCTTCATTTCAACCTTTGACGTGACTTTAGTGATTTCAGTCTTTAGTTCCTTAATTTCTTTCTTACTAGCTTGCACTTTGTCAATTGTTGGTCGTGGAGGTCCAACAAACTGAGGAGGATGGTCAAATTTAGATGGAGGAAGTGGATCTGGGTCAGTTGACTTTGGTCTTCTAGGCTGTTTTAAAGCTGGAGGAACTACTTTCCTGTACCCTAGTACTTCCTCTGTTTCACTCTCATATGGTCTCCATTTTGATGAGATATACACTGATTCAATGTCACTCTCATAATCACTACTGGCAAATTCTCCTTTAATGAATTTTGAAGGTTTTGGGGGTGGTGGACATTTTACAGGTTTGGGTACAGGTTCATCAGGCTTAAATGGAAATGGTTCTAAGTCTGGGAACCTTTCAAATGGCTTTTCAATAATAACTGGCTTCTTAGCCTCCTTTTTATGTAGTGTAACTGGTCTCACTTCTAATACTTTCTCTTTAGGGGGCAAGGGTGGTGGTACAGACTTTTCTTTCGGTGGTAATGGAGGTGGTACAGATTTTTCCTTTTGTAGTGGTGAAGGTATAGTCCTCACAGCTCCTACTATATGTCTAGATGGCTCTTTCTCTAGATCTTTTTTTAGATCCTGTTCAATGGTTTCAACAAGGGATTGTCGACGCTGAACTGGTGGTGCAGGTGCAAATCCAATTTCTGGAGGAGGTCCAGGCTCTAAAAATGTCTCAATAACCATTTCCTGCACTGGTTTAGGTTTAGACAATGTTTCTTTCCTTGGTAGGAAATCTTTTGGTATTGGGGGTGCTTTCAATTCAAATTCATCTTTAGAACCAGGAGGCCACATTTTCTTTGCTTCTGATGGCCGCAGCACCTTTTCTTCCACAACAGGTGGAGATGGTACTTCAGGTACTGGTAGAATAGAACTAATTGTTTTTGAATCTTCTGCAAGTTCTGACTTTATTTCCACATGTTCAGTGGTTGTAGTCACAGACTGAATTTCACTCTCCTTCACTGCTGATGAGTGAACCACACGAGCCTCTGCAACATAATGCTGAATATTTGAAGGAACAGATGGAGGTGTTGAATGTACATGTAAGATACTACTTTTGGTTTCTACTTTTTCTTTTTTGTAATCTCTTGTTATTATTTCAGAATCTGGTATCTCTACTTCCTTCGCCTGCTGCTGTGCCTTGAGTGGTGGTGGCCTTTCCTGAACCTTCTTTGTTTCTTCTTGCTGCACTTGAGTTTCTTTGTGTGACTTTGTATCAGATTCTTGATTCACAGAAGAAACTGGTTCTGTTGGAGGCCACGTCTTTTCAACGCTTCCTTTCACTGCCCATGGTATGACTGGCTTCTCCTCTACTGGTTGTGGAGGAGGCCATGCATTCCTCAGAGCAGAATCTGGATGTCTGTGTGCCCATATTTTATCCATGGCAAGCCCTTCCATTGATGGTTTAGGAGACATGGCTTTTTCAAATTGCTCTTGGTCTGTTGATACAGGTTTGGCAATTACAGACTCAGGTTCTGCTGTCTTATGAGGAGTCCATAATTTCTCCATAGCAACACCTTCTGCTGAAGGCCTTGGAGATGTAGCACATCTTATGTCTGTTTCTTGCACTGATGATTTAGTGATGGAAGGAGATACCGATTTATCTGGTAAGTCAGGGATAAGGGGTTTAGGAGATTTTATGTCCATTACAGGTTCAACTGGCAGGCCAACAACCTCTGGCTCTGGTGTTCGACGAGAAGCCCACAATTTCTCCATTGACAGTGCCTGTGCTGAAGGTCTTGGTGACACAGATCTTACAGATTCTGTCACTGATTGTTCTGATTTTATTGTGGACATTTGTACCTGAACTGTCTCTGTAGATGACTGTTTAAGCACAGGTGGTTGGATTATCGTACTGGGCTTTACTGGTAGTAAGTCTGAAGCATACTGATCAAGACTTTGAACCTCTTCAGGTGGCTGTGGTGGCCAGACTGGTTTAGATGGTGCATGCTTTTCTGGTACTGGTTTGACTGCAGATGCTGAGTGCTGGCATGTCCAATCTTCAGTTCCTGGCAGGTAAACTTTTTTCTGAACAGATACTTCTTCAACAATTTCCTTCCGGATAAGATCTTCCTCAACCTCTTTTACTTCCTCTGACATTGAAACTGCTTGTATCTCTGTGAATGGTTTAGATTGTGTTTCACACTTTGCTTGAGGTTCACGTTTTTCCGCTGTGGGTGTTTCTGATCTAATTGGTGCTGGAAAAATCCTCACAGCTCCTGATGGGATTTCCACTGGTGATAAAACCCTGTGAGATTCTTCCAGCTTTTTCACTCGGCTTGACATATCCAAACGAAGTTTTGATGGAACTTCTGTTTTAGGTATGTAACCCATCTCTGGTGGTGGCTCAGGCTGAAGATTAAATTCATCTAATGAAGAAGTAGAATGATGAACATACTGCTGTGTTATGTGTTTCTCAAATTTTGATTTCTCAGTGTGAAACTGAGACTTTGTCGAAGATTGAAATGGAAATGTATTAAACTTTACTGGCTGTGAAAAATGAGAAGACTCGTGACTTTGTGAATCTAGTAATGGCAACTCTTTATGAATCTCACTTTGAAAGATTGATGAATGCTGTTCATTATCTCCCTTCAAAAACAAAGATGGTGACTCTCTGGATAGAAAATCAGCATGAGGTGGAAAAGGTTTAGGTGTCTTCTCTTCAGTGTCAATTTTCTCATGCACAGCTGGTGAAGGGCCAGCTTCAGTCTGTTTTGATGGATAATGCTGGTCAGATTCCTTAACATGTAATTCTTCAAACTGAGAAATGTTTTCCTTCACTGATGTTCTCAATGGTATGATTTCTGGTTCCTTAACTCTATCCTTTGAAACATCACTTTCTGTTTCACTTAGTTTGGATACAAAAAAATCCAAAGCACTCTTTCTACTAATAGACCCACTCTCAACTCCTGTCTCTTCATTCTGAAAATCACAACTTTGAATTGCTTGCTCTTTTATGAGTTCATGTGGCATTTGTTCTATAAATTGTTTTTCAATCATTTTCAAATCTTCTTTTATGACAAACTCTTTTCTTTCAGACTTCTGTTCTTCAATTACTGCTGTAATTTCTTTTGTTTCTGAAATTGTAGGAAATAACTCTGAGTTCCTTTCAATATGTACTGGAATTTCAATTTCTTTTCTTTCTAGTTCTTTGACAGTGGCATCTGACTCTGGCTTCTTTTCAACAAGGACTTGTATCTGAACTTGTTTCATTTCTGATTCTTTATTGGTGGGAGCTGATTCAGGCTTCTCTTCAACATGAACTGGTATCTGTACTTCTTTTGCAGTATTAGTTTCCTCTGTAGGTCTATGGAATGCAGGCAATGGTGTACGATCCATCTTGATTGAGAACAGTTTCTCAGTCTTCATACTCTCTGTCATAGATGTAGACTCTGTAGTAAGGGGTTTTCCAATTGAAGGATAGGTTCTCTGTGGGGACAAGGAGATGGGAGATGTGCCTGTCTCAGTAGTGCTTGGTTTTATGATCTCCGGCTGAACCGTCTCTGTTGTAACTTTCGAAGTTGTGGTCTGGTGATGACGGTCGCTCTGCTGCACACAATCCATTGCAAATTGATGCATTAAACAACTTACAATATTTAAGATCAGAATGTGATGCAAATTAGTAATAAGAATAAATTCAGTCCTCCAAAAACGTATTTCAAAATTAAAATCTACACTGCATTTTGGCAGTGTTTCTCAACCTTTACCATACGGAAGCATACTAAAGTACAGTTCAAGTGTATTTTACTGGCAGTACACAAGAGCACACCATGTAGCCTTTTTTTCCTTCATAAAACATAGAAATAAAAAATAACTTACTTTATGAAACCTATATACAGATATGGTTTTTTGTCAAGGAATTAGAAATGACTCTACTCTCTGTCACATGTGAGTACTGGCCACTTTCATTCCATGTACACATATCATATAAAATAATACTTTGCAGTCAATATATCACAGCACACCAGAGCATGTTTTTATTGTGTGGTGTGTGCACGCGTGAATGTTTGTATATTATGTATTGCCCTTAAGCTTTTCATTTATATGTACTACTTTGGAATTCACATTATAGTTGGTAGAAAAATTTAACAATAATAACACTTTAAGAACAATTAATAAATAAAAAAGTGACAAGCAAATAAAACACAAAGACTAAAATGGGTCATTCTGAAAAAATGTTGTGTGTAACAAATATAAATAAACTTTAAAAATGGAATAAAACTGTTAAAACCAAAACACATATGAAAAAAGAACAGTAGATATTTTCTGAGACCTTACAATAAAAAATTAACATATTATGCCAAGAGTACAAATACAAATAATTCAGAAAAATTACAATTTAAGAAAGAAACAACACTACAGACTGATAAGATGACAGAACAGTGCTGTAAAGGACTGCATTGTTGCTGCCATACTTTGCAAACTGTTAGTATGTGTAAAAACACTTTAAACTTGATACATCCAATACATCTAGACTCCCACAGCAGTACAACATTGTACCATGTCACAACGATTAAGAGACATGAAGTTGTCAGACCAGTTTCATAAGGTGTACTCGCATTACTGATAAAGCTGACCTTTACCACACACACTCAATATATTAATCAATGATCAAAGCATTCCTCTGTGACATTATTATTAGCATTTCATTTGGCACTGACTAACTCATTACTTTGTACTACAAATACATGTGCTTTATAGCAACAGTCAGGAAGCAGAGATATGATGATTGCTGTCTTCTGGGTTGTTGTGCCGTGTAGTCTGGTAGATGTCCACAGATGTACATGGTGCAACAACCCAGAAAAGAGCAATCTTCAGACTCACCGCTGTGAAAACCTCAAATCCTACAAGCAGAGATATGTTTTAAGAATTACCAAATTTACAACTTGTCAATGGCAAGCCTAGTAAATTTACATTTAATGCTTGCTTACAGCATTAAAATATATATATATACACACACACACACACTTATACTTCTATCAAATATAACTCTATTAAAAATCTCCAATATATTTATATGTTCTAATTACACAATTTCACATAAAAGTTGCATTGCTCACACAACCATTTTAATAAATCAAGGTGAAGAAAGCCTGAAAATTAAACAAATCCCATTCCTACAATCACTAAGAACATTTAAATTACACATCATACTAACACATGTGCTGCCATATTTTCTGCATATGATAATGGTTAAATATTTTATTCCTTATCTTGTTAAAGTGAAAATAAGAACAATATTATCAAAGAACTAACATAAACTTTTGTTAGTTAAAAAGCTTACCTGGATTTTTTCTTCCCTTTTATCTTTAAATACAACATGGGTCATCATTTGCAAGCTTTGCTTAGTCTGTGTGTCCATGTGTGGTTCTGACTCCAGTACAATAAAGTCAGCAATACATTGGGCTTCACCTGCAGCATTCTCAGCTTTCACTTTGTATTTACCGGAATGGCTTGGTGTAGCTACAAACAAAGTAACATTATAAGAAACAACTCATTTTCCAAAGATGGTTATCTACTCGGTAATAGCACCATGTAGCCTAATAGAAGTTCAGTAACATTTCAGAGGTCCTTGCTGCCTTCATTATCAGGCCTGGTGATGAAGGCAGAAAAGACATCTGAAATACTGGTAAACTTCTACCAGACTACACAGTGCTAGAAACCAGAAAACAGCCATCTTCAGACTCAATGCTGTGAAAACCTCAAATGCAACTTATTTTCCAAAAATCTGATAACACACTTTACATTACTGAATTATGTATGCATTTGCAAAAGCACACAGCCTTTATATCAAATTCAAATGTGGTAAAAATACCACATTTCAAAAGGGACTGTTATGAATTAACAATAAGAATGGTGATCAGGCTCAATATACTTGATTATAAAGCCAATATAAATTAAAGTTACAACAGAACAATTAAATAAGGTGATTATTTTGTTAGATGATTATCTACTTATGGAATACTTAACTTCATACTAACTTTATGCTGATCATGGGCAATAACTTGAAAAGTCAAATTGAATCATACCATATATTCACATACAATCTTTCACAGTTTCAAAGACAAAAATTAAAGTTTCTAATATTATGTTTAAGACAGGTCATCAGATGTGTAAAAGAAAAACACTGTGTCAAAAGATGTTACAAGATGATGAGTGTGCAATATATTGTTTTAATGAGAATTCTTCAGAGCAGGAATTGAGTTCCCAGAGATCTAATACAGAAAACAGTTCTAAAAATACATAATTCATTTCTTACCTTTCTCAATAATGAGAGAATAAGAATTTCCCTGGATCTTTGTTCTCAATGGTCCTCCTGGAATTGCTCCTAAAATTTGCTGGTCATCTTTGTACCAGGTCACAACAGGATCTGGAGTTCCTGTGACTTCAACAT
>NW_019059694.1:1429140-1487454 GCF_000696155.1 Zootermopsis nevadensis | reverse complement strand
CTTGCAATCGTCGACCAAATACTGGTGGGAATATGGTCTCTGTGGATACACAAAATTTTGTCTGTATACGAGTATAAATATATACAGATGTTTTTATATACTACACATTTATTTTCAAACATTTATATTTTAACACAATTTAACATAATCATTCACAGAGTCACACATAATTAATTGGAGTAAATCTTATAAATGATCCCTCAGCATGTGCTTAAATCAAGACAGCAAAGATAAGCAGTGAACTGTCATAAAAATATGTTACAGAACAATCCTGGCCTGTGAACTTGTGGTGGGGTGATGCCAACTTTATGCTGAATACAATTATCCTGCATGGATCGTCAGGTAGGTACCAATGGTAGTGATGAAGAGAAGTCTTGAAGTACAGTCCCCCATTTGTCATAATGGTGTGCTGATCAGTTAAGCACTAGGGATAACTTTATCTTACTTTTACTTTCCCAATGTATGTATTTGGATCCTTATAACACACTTCATTATCATAACCTTCAGTCACTCCGAAACAGAGAACAAAATGAAAGAAAATAACACCAAAAACAAAGATCAACATTTTCAAAACTATAATTTTGCCTTTTGTTTTGTATGGGTGTGTAACTTGGTCTCACACACATTAAGGTCAGAACATGGATTGAAGGTTTTCACAAACAAGGTCCTGAGGAGAATATTTGAACCTAAGAGGGAGGAAGTGATAGGATGCTGAACAGACATGGACTGAAGCTGAAGAGGACAGAAACATGTAGAAGCAGTTTTGTCAGAAAGATAACATGAAACAATTACAATAATATCTGAAGAAGATTAAAGTAAATTTTATATTATTCAAAGTGCAATCTTACTTTTAACAACAACATCAGCAGTACTGCTGGCAGAGCCCACGCTATTGATAGCCTTGCACGTGTAGCGGCCTGCATCTTTCACTGTAACATTTTTTATTTCGAGTCTGGCATGGTTCAGCTCGGAACTTATTATCACATAACCATCTGTGGGACTCAGTTCTTGGCCATTTTTATGCCAACTGAGAATTGGTTGAGGATAACCTGTGGAAAAGACAGAGGAAAAGGTCAACATCAAGCACTAGCCCCATAAGTAATCACACAGAATTATTCTGTTGATAAATTTCAACATACAACTAACATGTCTGGTTCTAACAGTACATGATTTTATAACTTAGAACTCTTTATAAAAATAATGAATTTACAATTACTGGTAAAAGGTTGTAAAAATCATCTGTACTTGACGAAGTATCAGTTTTGTATAATAATACAATTTAAAGCTATTATCACACTGATGGCTGTGGTGTATGGGAAAGAAAGTTCCAAGATACTAAAACATACTTTGCAGTAGTGTGTTATAAGATAGGGTACATATTTTGAGAATAACTTTCCTGGGTATACAGAGGAAGTAAGTTCTGGGTATAATACACTTCATATTTTCAGAAAATTAACATAACAAAATACCAGTGGACTTTCTAAAAAACTGTGTTGAAGTGCAGAACTGAAAAATTAAGAAAAGTTTAAAATTAGTTCAGACTGTAAGAGGGACTAAAAACAAATGCAACATGAAGAAAATTAATGAAGATTATATACAAAGTTGAGTGAAAAGAGATCTGTGAATATCTGCAGATGGATAGTGTTGCTTGTTTTCAAAGATGTGATATATAAATGAGTGAAGACTTTAGAGAAACTGGAAAAACACAGTTGACTTCACATTTTTCATTTCTGTTCTCCTGTAATGAAATTTTTTTGAATATTTTTACCTGTTTTAGATTTATATTACAGAGCACTACATTAGTTTGTAACATGTGTGCTTATAAAAATCACCATCTTCTGGAATGTTATGCTGTATAGTCTGGTATAATTTGACAGACACTTCAGAGATGCTTACAGCCTCCACTGACCCTCTTTATGATAGACGCAGTAAGCATCTCTTAAATGTCAGTCAGTTTTTACCAGATTACAAAGGACAGTATCTGCATACTTGCTATCATGAGAAACAGAAATCTCATCAGAACATTCTTACACCCATTAATATGTGCATTCACTTTCTCACTTACATAATTTACTTATTATGCATCTGCTATTCCCTTCTGATACAACTTTCCTCAATGGCATAATATACATAATGTTTCTCAAAAGTAATATGAAACAGCTCATGTATGCACTTACCATCTACAATAGCATCCAAGATCACATCTGCCCCCTGATCAACTATTTTTCCATTAAGTGGTGAAACAAATCTTGGTGATGTTGATTTTCTGGTTGGTTTTGGTGAAGATACTGAGGTGGAAGCAGTAGCTGTAACAGTCTTTTGGTGGTCTGCAACTCCATTCACCACTTCAAGAGTTGCTTGTTGATGGATAATTGGCTTATCTTGGTTTTGTTGATGGAACTCTTGGGTCTTCTTACTTTGCATCTTTGAAACAACAATACTCATATTAAGCACAATATAATCCATATTTTCGAACTGCTTGTGAGGATGTAGCCAATGACCAAACTGAATTCCATAAATTCAATATATGTACCATATCATTTTGTTTTTCAACAGTTTGACAGTTGTGTGTTGAAATAACTTACATGATATTACAATAAATAATATCAATGAAATCAAATAAAAGGACCAAAATCATCATGCACTTTATGAAGAAAGGTAGGATCCTGATTGTAGAGAGCAGTTTTAATTCAAAGCAAGGAAATACTACAGAAGGCAAATTTCTGAATAAGAAAGACATCAATTAAAATTAAACCCTTCCTGTACAGAACGCAACAGAACATTATCAATAGTCCCTTATGTACTACATAAAACACACGTAATTTAAATAGCCCAGCAACATCCTGTTACAATTAATTTATACAGTGCCACATATAATATATCGAGCTATTTTAAACCTAATTATAAAGCAAATTAAATTATTGTATATAGTTTTGAGGCTACTGGCCTTTGAAAGTCTTTTGCTTTATACGCTAGAAAGCTATAAAAAGGTTTAGGTCATAAATGGGAAAGGATTCTCTTCCTATGGTTTTCTAGATTTTCCTGTTTGAATATTGCTCAAGGGGTTCACAGGAGCACAGAACCGGTGTTTGCCAATTCAAATACTCCACATATAATAAATCAGTGGTAGAAAGTAAAATCAATTTATCCAGAAAGTAAGTTACAGTAAGCAACAACATAATCCTGGACCTAATCTCACTTGGGTTTTCAATTTCATCTGTACCCCATAAGCATAATTTAGACAGATGGAGCTAAGAGCCGCTGTTCTCCGGCCAAGTACACCGAGCAGTATATTTACCAACATACATGGTAGAAGGTTCAGATATAAATGGGTGAAATTTTTTTAATTAAAAAGAAAAAAGAAAAGAGTGTGTGCACATGCTTGTGCATGTGTTTGTGTATGTATATGTGAAAATATGTTTTGTAAATAGTTCACTTACCTGCACAGGAGGCTTATCTCCAGTCTGTTCAAATTTTTCTTCAGAATGTGAGGAATAACTGTGAACTTGAACATTAGGTTCTGAATTTACTGTTGATGATGATGATGTTACTTGGCTTGATGATGATTGAACAATCACAGACCGCTTCATTGTAAATAATGAAGATTTTTGGTACTCAGAAATGGTGTCTTTCTCATATGGTGCAATACTTGTCTCTACAGGAGACTTTGCTGTGTGAATTAAAACACTTGCAATTAATACAATTATATACTGACACTTCAAGACAGAACATTAGAAAATAAGAATTCATTATTTTAATAGTTACTGATAAAAATTTCAGAAGAGAAATGTTCAAGAAAAATGTGCTATATTATGTCTGTAACTATAGCATCTTTCAGAACTGTTAGCATGGCCCAGTTTGATTTATAAATGAACTGCCAGACAAAATGTCTGAATATGTATGATTTCAGTTTTTCACAGCGGTGAACAGCGCAACAACCCAGAAGACAGAAATCTTCATACTCATCGCCCTGATGACGGAGGCAGTATGACCTCTGAAACGTTGGTGGACATCGACTAGACTGCACAACGCAACAACCCAGAAGACAGAAATCTTAAAAATATCTGAACATCAGTCAGAGAGACCACAACACAACTGCACATAATTTTTTTTTAAACTTCCCTATTTTCTTAATTTAGATGATCACTACTTCTCTTTCGAGCAGTCATGCAGATATAAAAACTATTTTTTCACATGTCCATGCCATCTATTAAACAAATATTAAAATAATAAATGCATCTGTAAAATCTTATGTAGTATACAAATTTGAGAAAATATTTAAATTACAACAATTACAGTTAGAAACTTACATCAAGACATCATTTTAAGGCTCTCTAAATGTTACAAGATACAGTCAAAGAACTCAAGGTGTTCAGTGCAGTAAGTAAATACAACTTTCCTTAACTGCACACATTATAACAATGAAATATCCATTCACTGCTTCACCATACAGATCTTCCTTATTTTAAATAACTTAAATCCATGTATGGATTCTATCCTAAAATGTCAACAGTCTCTATTACAGACTACATTAGTTTGTCATTAAACCATTTTAATTTTATTCATTTATTTTCTTATTATGGTAATAAAGTTAATGATGTATGTCTCTCTAGTAACTAATAATTATGAAGACTGAAAATGACTTATTCATGCACACTAAACCCAACACCAAAAATGTGACATTTTCTAGTGACTAAGACGCAGGCCACCAAAAGAGACTTCAACACCCAACCTCCTCTCGCTGTGATGTGACTTGCTCCACAGCAGCATAACATAGTAGCTGGGGTTGCAACACTGTGCAGTGAGGGAATGAAGGCAGAGTTTAAAATATCCAACTTATGATTACTCATCAGTCTATATGTGCTGTGCTCTATATAGTCTACAGTGGACCAAAAGGAACTGTGTCAAAAGATTCTAAAATCAGACATGGTGACCCAAACATCAAAAGGAACAGTATTGTAATTCTGTATGCTCTGAACTTACTAGTAAAGAAGAAGCTTCTAAGACTCTGTGCAGCCATTATTTAAATAACAAGGATAATAATGAATTGGGAAAAATGCCTCATATACACAATTAATTTTCAAATTTAAAGCTGATTTCTAAGCAGTTAAGAATTTCAGAAAACAGCATGCATGCACATACACAAACGTACATATTAATATTAATATGCATCCCAGAATTCTATGTTCTCGAAAGTTACAAGGGGATAAAAGTTAACCAAGAGATTGTAGGTTTGCACAGCACACAATTTTTTCATTGAAATGCAATATTCATTAGGACATTAAGTAAGATAGCATGTCATTTATACATTCAAGCAATTCATAGCATTGCAATGCATTACCCTCATGGGCATTACTGTATTTGTGAAAAATAAATAGGAAATAAAATAACAAGCCACATAAAAACAATACAGGAAAGAAATCTGATATCACTTTTGGGTTAGCATTCACTGAGAAATACTACAAAATTCTTGTGAAAACACAGGCAATTTGACATGTGACATACAAAGATTGTTTATACTCACTTCTTACATCCAGTCTGGCAACACATGTTGCTTTGCCAACTTCATTCTCTGCTACACAAGCCACTTTGCCAGTGTGCTCTGGTGATGTTTGGAAGATGGCCAAAGAATGCCTGTCACCACTGCTGGATACCAAGAAATTTTTACCCGACACCAACTCTTCATTGAAATACCACTCCACCTGAATTCAATTACATACCCATTTTAGTAGAAAATTTATATCCCTATCAACAAATTTAAAGATGAAATATGTTTTATTTATGAAACTACACAGTGCCTGATACATCAGAGACCACAAATTATACTTCTGAACGATTAAATACAAATTAAAATAAACAATCCAAGATATATCTGTTCAAATGACACAAATCCCACACACTGCAGCATGTAAAATTAAAGGTATTTATTCCTACATAAAAAAGTTTAAAACTAGAATGATGAATTGCTATAAACACAGCTCACTTTCCTTTTAAAGTGCATTAAATACATAAATAATCCAAAGCACTAAAAAAGCAAAAGTTTATTACATATACACACACAAACACACATAAATACCCACACTGCACTAGCAAGGTAAAATCTGGTTAATATGTGAGCATTGTTCATATAAAATCCATTTGGTGGACTGCTAGCATACACAGACATTAGCAGTCAGCCATCAGTTGTGAAACAGAATTGACACATTCAAGAAAATGGGAAGTGTGACATGGCTAAATGCCAGTTTTCAAGTACAAATTCTTAATTATTGTATATTTTACTACATTCAAAGCTATACAAATAAAACAATATTTTGTGAAATGCACCTACCTTAGGTATAGGCTTGCCAGTGATAACACATTCAAACCTTGTTGTCTCATTTTCATAAACTTCTCTGTCAGCAAAAAGTTCTTGAAATGCTGGAGCTACATGTTTTTCCTTTATTTCCACTGATTTACGCTTGATCTCAGGTGAGCTAATTGTCTTAACTATGAGATTGGCAAAGCACTTTGCTTCACCACATGGGTTGCGAGCTTTAACTGTGTACACTCCTTTATGGTCAGGTGAAACTTCCAGAATAGTAAGACTAACATTTCCTTCCTCATCATGATTCAGCTGAAAATAAATAGCATACATAAATCAAATTAGTTTAAAATTAATTTAATTAAATTAAAGCACACATTTTTAACTTGTATCTATCAATATAATGAAGTTTCAATAATACATACTGTGAGACTTTCTTTAGTAACAAACTCGGATTAAGGGAAATATATATCCAAGACAGAACACTGATAATATCTGTTCCACATGTAACACAAAACAACAGAAGTTCAATGTACCAACATATTCGTAAAAAAAGTTCAATAAAATCAAATTGTTATTAATGTATAATAATAAACCAGATATTCTGAAAAATACTGACTCATTATAGCTTTCACAAAAGAAACATTATTCTTTAAATTAAATAAATATAATTGCCTCTAATGGGAATTATAATAACCAGCATTATACAAAGATTTCTGTCTTCTGGGTTGTTGCGCTGTGTAGTCTGGTCGATGTTAACCAACGTTTCAGAGACTAGCTCTATCTAAGGGACCCAATAGAGTAGGTACCTCTCACCTGTAGACGGAGACAGAACCAGCCTCCGAAACGTCATGGTTTTAAAGAACAGACGATGGAAAAAGTCCTGACAATGAATAATTTAAAGTGTAAACTACAGTCGTCGAAACCCTTTAGAATTGAATGTAAGATATCACTGAAATGAATCTTAGTGAGCTACATTGAGAAGAAAGATGATAGCAAGAACTAGCTCAGGATCACATATAATGGAAAGATAAATTTGCTTTACAATGCTTGTAAATCACTGTTGTCCATGAAACAATTTTTTGTAAAGGAAACAAACAGAACTTGAAACCAAAATTAAAAGCTGTGGCTTTAGATAAGGACATAACACGATCATTTTGGAGTGGCAAAAAAATTATAAACAGTATAGAAATAAAAAAATTAAAATCTTTATATGAGGATAACATCTATGTTGTTATTCATACAATTTTCCATACAGAAATCATAGATTCTAACTGTGACATATCTGTATTTACCTTTATCTGTTCAGAGTCCTGAATTTCTTCATTGTTTAAATACCATTTAATATCAGGTTTTGGGTCTACATTAACACAACATTCAAATGTAACCCTATCCCCTTCCGGAGCCATGATATCAGTCAGCAGTCTAGTGAATTTGGGTGGCACGCCCACCAGCTCAACAACATCAATTAACTGAGCTCTGGTTGCTGGATCTGTTTCACCTATAGCTAGAACAGAACATGGATTCTGACTGTGACAAAGACTCTTTATTCAATCATAAGAAGTTTACAGATATAGTAGAGTATACTAAAGTTAGCAAGAATTAAGCTCTATACAGTCACTTTTAATCAACACTCTTTTGCCAAAAAACATCCATCAATATGATATACATGTGCATAAGATGTAAACATATAGTGGGAGATGAGGTATAGCTACTACTCATTCTTAACCTTGGCACTAGATGGGGGTGAGTGGTCAGCATCACATCATGGCCATGCTTTACCCCCAGGAAAGGACCTCAGTACCCATTGGATAGGAGGCTGGGTGGGCCCCAGCCCCAGTCTGAACACAGAGACAACAGGAAAAATCCTCTGCCCCCACTGGGGTTCAAACACCAGTCATCCAGTCCGTAGCCAGTCACTATACTGACTGAGCTACCCCAGCTCTAATTTTACATTGTTATGCATCCCACTCCATTCAAACAATAATACACTGAACATATTTTTGTTAGAACTTGTTAAGAAAAGACCAAATGAAAAATAAATATCAGTGTGCATAAAAATGCATTGTCATCTATATCATACTACTGTAAAAGCATATTTATTTAGAAATGTTCAATTTATTGCACCTACTCACCATCACGGAGTCATACACTAAAAACAAGCACTTTAGTTTAACAGTCAATGCGTATGACACAAAATGTCATAAGCAGAGCTATGGAATACAAAGTGTACTAAAATCAATGTCATGTCAATTGACGAGTAAAAATGTGCCTAAAAGCCCAATCTGTAACTAACACTGATATAAAATTAAGTATTTTTTGTGGACTTTTACTTACATTTCACAGAAAGGCTACAACTGCTTGATGCTTCACCACCTGAATTAATTGCAACAACTTTATACTCCCCAGAATCTTCCAGATAAGCCTCCTGGATAATAAGAGAGCATCGGTCTCCTTGAAAAAGTAACTTGAAATCTGTAGATTCCTTTACTGGGCGGCCATTGTGGTACCAAATTACCTGCAAAAAGCATTTCATATCTTACACTTGTGATACAATAACATTATAGTGGAACTGAAATATTAAATTAAATGACCTTCATTGTAAATAAACAAAAATATTTTAAAGCAAATTCAGCTATATACAGTGCTGACACGAGAAACTGGGATCATCTTCAAACACCAAATGCCAAACTTCTGTTTTATTCTGGCATCAAAATATGCAACAGTCAACCTATAAAATAATAATAAGATTATATTACTCAATTAAAAGAGCAATGTGTCAAATTTAAATATTCTAAGGTGTGAAATAAGGCACATATATAATATATGAGAATATGAAAAATGCCTTAAAATAAGTAAGAAGTCTCTCCTGATAAAGAATACTCTACCTCAGGCTCAGGCTGCCCAACAATGATACAGTCAAGCCTGACTCGCTTTCCTTCAAACACTGATATGTCTTTCAGGGGCAGCTGAATGGCTGGTTTGATAGGCTCCATGTCACTAGCAAGTTCTGAGTCAGATGTTTCAGTTGGCAGGCGGCCCTTTACAGAAACATTGCAGGAACTAGTGGCTTCACCTGCAATATTCTTTGCGGAGATAACATATACCCCAGCATCCTTTGGAAAAGCCTCAGTTACAATTAATGTTGCCTTATTAGCATCATACTGCATCTGAAATCAATTTGACCACATTCAGTCACAACACTGCTATAAGTTTCCTTGTTTAATCACTGTTGTATACACAATTGTGAAAATCTGGCAACCCATTCTTGTTTAAACAGATTAAATAAGCAACACAATCCAAATTAGTATAGTGTGCACTGTTGAAAAAAAATATTTTAAATATTTCACATTAGACATGTCAGAGATGTTACCAATCACACAAGTAGTTAAAACAGGCTCAAAATATAGGAAGATACTTTAAAGTTGAAGGAACCACAGAGTCCTTTAGAACAGCAAAAATTTCCATGTGATTTGAAACAATACCATAAAATTGAATCCATGGTATTAAACCTCATATTACCCAACTCAAAACAGTATGCTTAAAGTCAACACAAAATTCATCTCATCTACTTTGAGTAATCAAGTAATACATAATGAAAAGCATTATTGCATGTATAATTTATACACGTTGAAAAAGTTAAAACTTCTTCAAACAACAAACAAGGGGAAGTACATCTTATAAATTCCTTTGTTAACCACATATCATCACATACTTATGCTGTGAACAACAGTCATAGTTGATGTTAAAAAATAATTTTTAATTACTAACACTTAAAAATATTTGCTTGCTGCAGATTAGATTAACTCACTTTGATATCATGAGTTTCCTGTATTACTTTCCCATTATGACTCCAATTAAGCTCTGGTGTTGGTAATCCTGTTACTTCACATTCCAGTCTTATTTTCTGACCAGCTCGAGCCATCACATTTGACAAAGGAGTGATGAATGAAGGAGCTTCTGTTGGCTCCAGAGCTGTACAGAACAATATAATATGATTAATGCATTAATTCAGAAACATTAATTAAATGTAACAACTACTTAAGAACAAGTGCTGAGGATAATATTTGGACTTATTAAAGAAGAAGGAAGGAGAATATTGCATAGTGAGGAGTTTCATAATTTGAACTCCCTAATATAATTAGGGTGACTAAATAAGACAAATCCATCAAACCGTACAAAACAGAAGCAATGCAAGAATAAGAAGATCAAGGATGAAGTGAGCAGTACATGCTGGGTGAATGAAGAAAATTAGAAATACATACAAAATATCAGAGTTGATAATGTTCCAACTGGAGATGATACTTACGCTCTACAGTAAGTTTAGCACTGCACAAATCAGTTCCAAGTTGATTTGAAGCCTTGCAACAGTACTCAGCTTGGTCCTCAAGGAAAACTTCCTCAAACCGTAATACTGCCTCTCCATTATTGTACGTGATGACATAATCAGGTGAGTTGTCAATACATGCATCATTCTTAAACCATTGGACTGTGGGCAGTGGATTTCCTTCAACTTTACACTCCATTTGAAATGCAGAGCCCTCTTGTGATGTGCTTGATTCCAGACGTTTAATGAAAAGAGGTGGTGACAACTGCTCCTCTGGTTCCGCTTCTGATTTTAAACACACTGTTTTACTAATATGACATTATTCTGAACAAATTACACTTTATATCAGGAAGATAGTAAAATAATCAAAAACTATAATTCTGTGAGAACTACAGGTAGCAAGTAAAGATTAAAAATTCAATTCACAGACCTTACCATGACAACGTACAAGATATGTACATTCTTCAGTTCATAAATAATATAAGGAATGGTCACACCATAACATGTACAAGGCATGTATCTTAAGTAATATAATGAACATTTAGTTTGAAGCAGTCTGGGTAATTCAATATTTAAAAACGTATATCTTCCTAACCTTTGACTGAGAGTGTAGCATTTGTTTCGGCAGTCCCTGCAGCATTGATGGCCCTACAGATGAATCTAGCAGAATCTTCTGTGAATGTTTCTTCAATAGTGAGTGTGCAGACACCTTGATCAAATGTGGTCTGGTAGTCAGGATTATTCTGTATTGCAATACCATCTTTGTACCAAGTTACCTCTGGTACTGGAAAGCCAGTCACTCTGAAAAGGAAAGCAATTGGAGTTGGAAAGGAACATCCAATTACGGGCCACATGGAGACCAATGAAATAATGTTTGCATCTTGTATAAATATAATACAAATTAATTTCAGCAGCCAGTAATTTAATAACAAATTAAATGTAGAAAAATTGTGGAAACTGCAATTACCTGAAGGTCACTTGTCTAATTACACTCTTAAGTCTGTCAAGAAGTACTAGTAATCATAGTGTATGCTAAGAAAACAAAAAGTCTTTCAGTTTTCATTGTTTTCTATTACTCCAGTTCTCCAATGACAACATTTACTTTTCACTGCATTTGCTCGCTTTTTGTGACCCTTCATCAATGACTCACATCACATCTTCTCTCAGTCTGAATTATGTCATGTAGTTATAGAGAGCTATTGTTACATAAAAAATATTTTAAAGCAATTTAAGCATTTCAAACAGCTTGAACATGATAACCAAGACTATTCTGAAGAAGGTGTCCTATTAACTTTTCTTGAATTGAGTTCAACACCTTCTATTTTACAAATACCTTTACTACATCACGACTGGCAATGTTAATTATAAAACTGACCTTATGGGAAACCGTGTTCTGCTCTTTGCCAGTTCACACAAGCAGAGAATGATAACCGTCTGCATTGTACCATGCCTACCTGCATTGAATGTGGTACAAAATATACTACATATAATACTACAGAATCTTATAAAAATAATGTGGCTGGAAACAAACCCTGGCTCATTTACCAGTTACATTAGTATTTCTCTACATTATTAGGAATTGCCTTGTATGATAAGAAATATCACAACAAATGATTTTACAGCGATTTATATATTTGTCTCTTATTAGCAATATCATAATAAAAATAACTGCTCAGGAATGACTCCTGATTGACCAGATTAACAAGCATAAACAAATAAAATGTGAGGGCCATTTTTGCTTACCTGCATTCAAGAGTAACTCTGTCTCCTTCCTGTATAACTGCATCATGTAGTGGAACAGTGAATACAGGTGCTACTGGTTTTGGTGTCTCATCAATAAATTTTGCTTTCTTCAAAGGAGGGCTTGGTGACTTGCGAGATTTCTGTTGATCTTCATGTTCAGATGGCAGAATTGGAAGTGCTTCTGGTACTGCCATCTAGAATAGTAAACAATAATAGATTCAACCACTTTGAAATAATATTCTTAGTGCATATAAGCATAAATTAATCTAACAAGAAAACCAAAGACAGCAGCAAATGACATGATATCTTAACATTTAATAAAGCAAAGGACACTCAATGTAGCAGTGTTAATGGATTACTGAGTAGTTCAGATGGTGCTGAGGTGTTAAAGGGACACATACTCCAGATGAAACTAGCAGATAAAAAGATAATCCACATTTGCAGTAAATGTCTGAACACAGAGGACACAGCCTCACTCTTAAGTCCCTTGCCTGACTAGCACGTCATCATTTATTATTATTTATTTAGTTTTCTGTCTGACGACAGGTCCATATGAACAGGATCCTTCTATCCTTTTCTCGGACTGGGATCTGTTCATATACGTTCTTGGCAGATGATCCAGAAGTGGTTTGCCATTGCCTTCTTCTGTGTGTGAATGGAGTAATTGTTGGGATGCCACAGAGAAACCGGGGAAGCCCCCGGAGGAAAACTCTGTGTTGCCTAGACCACGGCCTTGCCCAACACAAGTTATAAATTCGGGCACCGCCGGGAATCGAACCCGAGATCCCAGGATTACAAGGCCAGCGTTCTAACCGCTAGACCACCGTGGCTCTCACGTCATCATATAAGAGTTTATTTCATGATGAAAAGTGACTATTATACAAAACTACACCCCTCTGACAATGTAGAATTGATTGAGGGGTAAACAAATGGGAATGTATAATTTGTTAAGGTGCAAGGCTTGTTTAAGCCAACCCTGCTTAACCTAACATAATCTATTCTAGCAGCATGAACAAAGCAAACATAAATGTGCATTCTAAATGAAGAAGAGATAGACATTGTACTTGCACATACAAATTCTTTTTAGCCCACTTTCATCTACACTGAAATGCATGTGCATACTTATTAAAAGGTGAATGCAAATTAAAACCTACTTTCTGCAAGAATGGTGCTGCCTCTTGCAGAGCCTTAGCTGCTGTTTCTGCTGCTTTCCTGGCTTCTTCTGCAGCAGATGCAGCAGCCTTAGCAGCAGCTGCCTCAGCCCTAGCTGCAGCAAGATTAGCATCCACCTCTTTCTGCTCCTAAACATAAAGCATACAATGAATGAAACATAAAATAACAACATTATCTGAAAGAAAGAATTATATTTAGATGAGAAATCTATTGTTGTTCATACAGGAGCTCTATCAGTCATCTGCATTGGCATATTTTCTTAGTGCCCTAAAATTCCTCATTTCTATATTGATAGGCATTTCATAGAGACTAGCCTGATCAGAATTTGTTTTACTGTATCACTGACCATGACCTTGTAGTCCAAACATCCCTCCAATCCCAGTAAAGTGGGTTGAGGGAAGAAAAAATTCCATCATGCTGTACTTTAATGCACTTTTCCTATTTTTTATTTGACTTTTAATTACCTTGTGTTGATTCTCTAAAGGTACATGATGATGGCTGATTCATTATACCAATATTATACTGCCCACAGCATACTTGACACAGGCCTTGATACCTTCACAGTGTTTCTGGAGTCAGTTCTACACCTGTTTTCATGTGATAGGTTGCCATTATGCAGGTACATTTATAACTTTTCACAATCATGTTAGTGGTGATGGATGGGATCAAAAATGTTACCTTCTGAATACTAGACTGGAACTCTAACCTATAGAACATACTAACATGGGAGACAACTATCATGAATATCAAATATACCTCAGACAGTTGATGTCAGATATAATATATGTACAATCACCTAGTATTGTTAGCATAATGAAATCTAGGATGCTACAATGTGCTTGAAATTAAGCAAGGGTGGAGGAGACAAGGGACATATACATAGTTTTAGGGGGGAAAATCCCTTAAAATCAACCAATTTGTAGACCAATGAGAAGTGAGAAGACTTTTTTCCTTGCTCCAAAATATAGATACAGGTAACCCTCGATTTGTGCCGATTCAGAATAACGCCGATTTTGAAAGCAGAAAGTCAAAAAGTGAAGAAAAAAATATATTTTACTATTATTTATAACCTTTTACAATTATCTCGTACTGATTCTTATACTAAATCGTAATTCTTACATCACTGATTTTGAATAAAAATTATAAATACAGTCATCTCTGCAATTACGTGTTTCGTTAACGCGAATTTGCCCCGATGAGATCGATGAATCGGTAAAAGCTGTTTGTAAATTGCAAACTTTTGCATATGCGAGTTTGCTCTTGTGCAATTTCATACCTGGTGCTTTAAACTTTCAAAGGACTAATTTAATCTCTGCGGAGGTACCGGGGTTATTTTCACTATGCGATTTTCTATAGGTCGGCGTCTTACATGAATGCAACTATCGCATAACAGCAGAGATGACTGTACACATCAATCACAAGAAAGAATCACAGTCAATCGCGGGACCAACAAATTGCCGATAAGTGTATAAAATATATTTTTTAAATTCCCTTTATTTTATTTACGTTATTTCAGAGCTTTAAATATAATGCCAATACATTACTCGTCAATGTTTGGGCGCTGGGTACGCGTGTCATTGACTTCCCATTGATTTACATCATAAAAGAGTTTCAATTTATGCCGATTCCGATTACGCCGGTTTGTCCAGGAACACATCCCCGGCGTAAATCAAGGGCTACCTGTACTGTAGTTTCTAAATTACAATACAGATGGGTTAAATAACTTAGAAGACATCAGATTTCTTATGTTCTTTCCCGACATAAAAGTTGTTTCACATGATGTTTCCCCCATGTTACAGGTATAACATACAATTTGATACTGGTATGTAGTAAGCCTTACAGCATGCACATAACTTTTGTAAGATATAGGAATTACTCATGTCACTCAGTTATGTATTTCTCCTTTCTCAGGATATGAACGTATGAACTTCAATAGCACCGACACATGTAAGATGTGGAAAAATCCCTTACATACTTCAGTACTCTGACATATGATTCTGTGTAGGTATAAGATACCTCCTTCTGTTGTTTACGTTGTTCCTCAGCAGACTGCAGGTTCTTAGCCAGAGTACTAAGTTCCAGACTGATCACAGTAAATGAATCCATCATTTCTCGGTTTTCATTTAGTACCAGTGTCACTTGTTTTGATCGCTCTTCACCTATTCAAATACATAGTACATTAATGATAAAATGTAAACAGGTATACATAAAGATCCATACATTTAAAAAATTAATATTACAGTGGAGTAAAGGAAGATAATGCATATGAAAGAAAACATTTGTTGATCTTAAGACAGTTGTGCTGTAAAACATGTTATGTCACATGTAACCACATCACATTGACCATTTCCTCTACGGTATTCTACATACTATAGGGATAATTCTATCTTTTGTTATCACCAACAGTTAGTGCTGATCTGCTAAAAACTTAACTCAAAAGTTGCCTGTCTAGGAAAGAGTTGTATTCTTTGCAAAATCTATCCTGTAAAATTCCACCCTACAAATATGAGTGCTTCCAGTCAAATCACACCAGAAAGTAGTATTAATTGGTTAAACAGATATTGTTGAAAAACTTCATGTTTGAAATTTGTGTATATGTAACTTGGATTCAAAATTATGATATTTTTTGTATATGTAACTTGGATTCAAAATTATATTTTCGTAAACTGTAGTATTTTGTGAAACATGGAGAGGTTACAGGAATTGTGAAAGCTTTGTAAGTCTGGGTATCATTTGTTAATATTCACCAAATTAAATATATGTTCCATATACATAACTAAGTAATAATAAAAAGAAAAAATATCAAGGCTTGGCACATCATGCTTAGCATGTGTGTGAAAGAAACGTATTTACCATATAACTCAATGGCTAACTTGGATATTTGTCTGATTCGCTCATCTTGCCGTGTTTCTCCTGGCTTAAGAAAGATTTCGACTTCATTTAACAGCTGTGTAGCTTCTTCTGGTAATTTCACAGTGGTAGACTTTCTTGCAATAGTGAGTAATAATTTACTACCCTCACGAAACCATTCTTCAGCCTGATCAAGAAGACAAAAATGATATAGCATTCCACATATGCATTACAGACTATATCAACCATTCAAAAATATTATCACAAAAGACAAAACTGCAAGATATTTATATACTGTGGAATTAATCTTACCTCTTCAACTAAATGGAAGTACTCTATGCTAAGGTCAATGAGACGCCGACTCTCTACAACTTGGTTGTAAAATGCAGTCCAGCGTGTCTGAAGCATCTTCAGCTCTCTTTCAATGTGTGGTGAAGAAACATGGTCTGATGACAGCATTTGATTGGCTGTATTTACAAAGGTCTGAATACGGAGCTGCAGAAGCTGGCAATAATAGAAATTTATACTGAATTACTTAGAAAGAAAAGGACAATTTTAAGCAATTCTAGAGTCCACAGAGCCAAAATATGGAAACATAAAGAAAGTTACTTTCATAACAATTTTCACTCTGGGGAATAGTTGTTCAATTTACGAATTCTGATAACTCTATTTCTACCCTAAATAGGTAACAGGTAAATTAAAGACATCCTGTAGATATATGTATAATTTACAAACTCTTTCCTATTACTATAAGTCAATATTATTTACTAACCTCAATGGTTTTCTCAAAATACACAAAAGCTAGAGATGTGGCTCTGGCACTTGCCAACGATTCTCCATACTGGCCTCGAATAGCAGAAAGTTGTGTGCTAAGGTCATTAAGAGATGAATTAATTTGGTGAAGATCTGAGTCAAACTGGCAAAGCTGCCGGTGCTGCTCCAGTCGTATTTTCCATTCTGTCCACGCTAACTCCCAGGTTTGACGTTTCTCTTCTAGCAGAATAGTCACTCTCTGAATATCATGCTCAGCAGAAATTTCAGGCTCCTAAACAGGTAAGATGAAAATTAAGTATGTATTGAGTTCAGCTACAGCTTTCAACCGGTAACTACACCTACATAGTCCACTCCACTAAAATGAGTAAGCTGCTTAAGACACAATCCATTATATAGTGAAATCAACAACAGAAGTATATACAAATTAGCAGCCATATACATTAGCTTTGAACAGACTATATCAACCATTCAAAAATATTATCACAAAAGACAAAACTGCAAGATATTTATATACTGTGGAATTAATCTTACCTCTTCAACTAAATGGAAGTACTCTATGCTAAGGTCAATGAGACGCCGACTCTCTACAACTTGGTTGTAAAATGCAGTCCAGCGTGTCTGAAGCATCTTCAGCTCTCTTTCAATGTGTGGTGAAGAAACATGGTCTGATGACAGCATTTGATTGGCTGTATTTACAAAGGTCTGAATACGGAGCTGCAGAAGCTGGCAATAATAGAAATTTATACTGAATTACTTAGAAAGAAAAGGACAATTTTAAGCAATTCTAGAGTCCACAGAGCCAAAATATGGAAACATAAAGAAAGTTACTTTCATAACAATTTTCACTCTGGGGAATAGTTGTTCAATTTACGAATTCTGATAACTCTATTTCTACCCTAAATAGGTAACAGGTAAATTAAAGACATCCTGTAGATATATGTATAATTTACAAACTCTTTCCTATTACTATAAGTCAATATTATTTACTAACCTCAATGGTTTTCTCAAAATACACAAAAGCTAGAGATGTGGCTCTGGCACTTGCCAACGATTCTCCATACTGGCCTCGAATAGCAGAAAGTTGTGTGCTAAGGTCATTAAGAGATGAATTAATTTGGTGAAGATCTGAGTCAAACTGGCAAAGCTGCCGGTGCTGCTCCAGTCGTATTTTCCATTCTGTCCACGCTAACTCCCAGGTTTGACGTTTCTCTTCTAGCAGAATAGTCACTCTCTGAATATCATGCTCAGCAGAAATTTCAGGCTCCTAAACAGGTAAGATGAAAATTAAGTATGTATTGAGTTCAGCTACAGCTTTCAACCGGTAACTACACCTACATAGTCCACTCCACTAAAATGAGTAAGCTGCTTAAGACACAATCCATTATATAGTGAAATCAACAACAGAAGTATATACAAATTAGCAGCCATATACATTAGCTTTGAACACTTGAATGAAACCACCTGAAGATGACCAATTAAGATCAAAACATGTAGTGAATTCTTGATAAACACTGAAATTATAATCAAGAATACGTGTGTAGACGAGTTGTTAATCTAACATTAAGTATGAAAACTTGCACATTCTGATCACTGTAAAATATTCCAGTTTTTCTATAAAAATCATAAAGATAAAGGTCTTTACACCAATTAGGACAATCTTACACTGGACAGTGTAATGTCTACCAAAACATGTATCAGCTACCTTCTTTAAAGTAATACTTGCTGTAATGAGCATTTTTTAAACATAACATATGCAATCTATCTGTCAGATGTTCAACTGTTTAGTATTTGCTTTGTAACACACTTGAGAGTGACAACTTATGAGAAACTCTCCTTCCTACAGAGAAACCTGCTCTAATAGCCACCACAACACTCTGAAAATAAAGCCAAATTAAAATTTTTCTTTGTTACTGCATAACTTATTGAGACAATCTTTAGTTTATTGTACCTGATACATCAGCTACCTGGATGATCTATTTTTCTATAGTTTCTAAAGAGAGAGAGGGGGAGAGATGGGATTTTGGTGGAGCAAGCAGAAATGAACTGCAATTTTTCAAAATTGTCATGGCACAAAATTAACTTTTATTAATTCCTGTTGGATAGAGTAAAAGCCTCAAAGCAGAAAACTTCCTCCCTACCATGAATTTGTTAACATCATATCAAATTAGAAATAAGTTTCTCTTCTGACAAGGATAAAGTTTTACTGGTCCCTGTAAACAGATTACTTGGATTGTATTACTCTTATGCATTCCTTCATGTCAACATGTTTAAATTGGAACATCAAAAGTAACATAACAGCAAATTATATCTAGTGAAGTTGGTCACATCAAGGAAAATTACCTGCTGCTTTATCCTTGTAATGATCTGCTCACTCTCATTTTGAGTGAATTTGAATAACTCAAGAATGGCTTGTCGAGATGCTTCATGTTCTTTCAATAGTAGTTCTACTTCTGAAATTGCACTTGGCAGTAGAGTGAGCTGATACTGTGATTGTAGATTCTCAATTGTCTTTTCAAGCTGCAATACAGATTACATGTAAATGCATAATAATCTCTGTTGTCAAAAATAAATTTGGGTAAATTATAAAGAAAACAGCAGTAACTACAAGTGTACACAAAATGAGAAATATGAAAACATTACATTCTGAACTCAACTATAAAAATACTCCATAAAAGTTTAAAAATATTTCTGGTTGATCCTTAACATGAACATCAAATTTTAAAGAAGATATGGGGATGGAAGAGAACAAATTGACATAATCATCTTCCCAATAATTTAAGCAGAGATAATGGATATAAAATTTAGAACATTCCTCCCCTGGACATCATTCACATAATAAAACTGTCTATAATAATCTCAAATAAAAAGCATACTTACTTCAGCCAGGTTTCTGAAGAATGAAATCAACATTTGTAACAGTATTTGATAGTCCATAACAATAACTTGTAATTTGTTGTGTAATTCCATTAATCTATCCACAATAGCCTCTTTCTGTCCATGTGTGTCTCCTGGGAAAACACAGAAAGCCACCAGCGGAAATAATAACAAATGTGTAAGAGAAATGTTTCAGAATTAATACTGAATGGAAATTTTTCACTATGGTTTACAATGAAGTATTACTAAATCCAAACTTCAGTGACAAACAGAACATCTTAAAAATAATAAATTGCTAATATCTGATAAAGGTATGGAAAGAAACTTTTTTCAGCTTGCAGATTTAAAAGATGAGCAACCCAAATGAGATCTATGGAAACTAAATACACTGACCTTTCTGAGAAAGACTTTCTGTAGTCTTAATTCTTAGTTCAATTTCTACTTGAGCTCTCTTAACTTCTGGTAATACAATCTGCAGTTTCTCTTCTAATTCTCTAGCAAGTGCTTTTGAAGATTTTGTATTGCTGGTCAGCACTGGGTATAGCTGTCCATCCAGCCTGGATACCCAGTCAACAGTCTGGAATAAACATCTTAGTCAGATATTTCATTAATGTTTATTTAGAAAAATACAAGCAGTGTTGCTCCACAGACCCTATGTTTTCTCAGTGTGGTACTTAGGTATGGAGGTAACTTGATCTTTTCACCTTTATATTAATCAAGAAACATAAGTATAATCTGTCACTGCTTCATGTCACTGTCCTCAAGTGGAGTCTATTTCACTTTGTTTATCAGTGGATAAAACACAATAGAATAAAACTGCACAGACTTACCCGAGTGCTTTCAGTGACATTCATCTCCCATTGCACTTTGAACTCTCTCTCAACTGTAATGTTCATCTGCCATGTCTGCCATGACTCTGAGATCAGAAGCTGCCGGTTGCCAAAGTGTTCCAACAGAGTCTCCACACATAAGCTTGCACGCTTGATATCTAGATATGGGTCCCCGACCTGGAGAAGAAATAGAAATTGGAGCACAGCCAGAGTTCCAAATTAGACTCTCATAAACATAACCATTCACACAGAGTTTACGCTCACAGAAAACCTGACATAGCCAAGAAATTAAATATTGAACTAATATTGGTGTAGTGCTGTATCAAGTTTCACATAAAAGTTCTACCATTTCAAGTCTTACATGTCCTGTGATAAACTACCCTGTGTCCCTTGCCTATATAGTTACTAAGAATCATTATTATAGATGATTCAAGTGTCAAACATGATCTTCTCTAAAGCATTGTGCAATCATATTTTACAAGTAATGATTCTTATTCGTAAAGTAAAGATTCTTACTCAAAATGGTCATGAATTAGTTAACTATGCTTCTTTTATTTAATATTAATTGGTGCAAATAAGCTCAACACAGAATGAGTTTGTCTATAATAAATCTGTTTTACTAAATGTCATTCAGCATTTGATCAAGAAATTCTGAAAATGCAAAAATGAATATTGTAAAAGTTGTGTTAAAAATTAAAACTAACAACATGGTAATTGCATATAAATTGATTTTATTTTTGTTTATAATAATAAATAAACATTACAGGTTATAAAACTGGAAAGTTAAATGAAAAGATATTATAGTAGGTCTACAAATTTTCCATTACGAAACTTATGTTGAAAGTGTCACTTTCTTCACTGTAACAAAGGTGTAGAAAGTGAAAACACATGTCATTTGTTCTGTCCATTACTTCTTGCTAAATGCATAAAATAATCAGTTTAGGAATAACAGTATATATAAAACCATGTAGAAAGGCAATTAATTAACATACCTTTGATGCCTCCTCCGTGAAATTCTTTCCTACATTTGTCAGTTGACCATAGAGTTGCTGGATGGACAGCCACTTCTGCTCAACATTCCTGACTGTGCCTTCATTAATACCATCAGAGCTTCTCTTAAACTCTTCCTCTGCAATATCAAATTCATTGGCCAACTGCACTGCCAGTGAGTGAAATTTTACATAAATGACAGCCAGATCAATCCTCGACTCAAGCAAAGACTTGAGATTCAACCAGTGAGAGTGGAGAGCATCCACTTTCTGATCCACATCTTCTCGTTGTTCATCGTCCAAGAATTCCAGAATGGGGGGCAGGGTTAACAGAAGTGCATTGATTTCTACTCCTTTCTTCTGTTCAAAAAATATAAGAAAAATGGGTCATATGGTACTTGCTGAATTTTGTACTGCAAATAACATTTTATCATTTTAAAGATTTCTGACAATGATACACTAGCACCATTATGGCTTTTCTGTAAGAAGTTATCCAATGTCTATTATCTAAAACAAATTCTACAGAATTCTAATAAAAGATAATGGACAAAGTTCTACCAATGAATCATGAGAGTGAAACTTTGTTAATTCTACATTTTTTGACTTACTTGTAAGTCATTTAGTAGCTGGTGATGTAATTCTAGAAAATCTTTTGCCATTGCAAGAACACTTCCCATATCCTGGTGACCTTGTAAAAATGCCTCAGCAATGCTCACAAGCCAAGAAAACAACTGTAAATAAGCAAAAATGACACTTTCAATTGATTACAATGAGTACAGAATGAACAAGATTGCAAAATCTGGAATGTGATCATTTCTTTTTTAACTTAAATGTTTCTCTCTTTCTCAGAAAATACAAATAAAAATACTTAACTGGTTACAAACATACAGTGTCACTTTTAGAAGTCTTACCATTCAAAATTAAACATCAGCTACCATTTCAAGGGTTAATACATAATGAATCAGTATGTACTTTACTTGAATGGTAAAACTCCGAAAACTATTTTGCCTTCAGAGTTTTACCATTCAAGAAAATTCTACACAATTACAAGACAAACTCACTTCATTTTGTTTTTCAAGAAATGCTGTGAAATCCTGGGATAAGCGTACATTCTCTTCTCTGTGAGCTGTACACAGTTCTCCAAGATGGATTTTACGGTTCTCTATCTCCTCCACAGTACGCTTGACTCCCTGAATAAATAAATCAACATCTGGTTAGAGAAAGGGCGCTACAGTCACCAAAGTATTTATTTTTGGAGCAGACACTCCCTCTGCTACATTAAATTAGTTTGGTTAAAGCAACAAACTTAAATCAGTATTATATTTTTATAATAAGTCATCCTACATTTGCCCTCGGCAGTCTAGTGTTGTGCTTGCCACTGGACCCAATGTTTGCAGGTTCAAACCCAACTGAGATTGATGGAGTTTTGAGGGTGATAAAAATCTGTAGCACAACTTCCTTCAAAGAGGAAGTAAAGCCAGCAGTCCAATGTAATAGATTTACAGCATGTAAAAGAACCTTACAAGCATGAAGAAGAAGTCATCCTTCTATAACTTTCCTCCAGCTACTGGGTGTTTAACTGTGGTTCAAAATTGATTATAAACTGTCACATAAGTACAGAATGAATGAAAAGTCAAGTAACCCAATTAATTTTCTATTAAAATGCTTATTGTTGGTCACAGTTCTATACAATTTGAATGGATTATATAAAACACAATACTGCTGTGACTATACAACAGCTTAAATTTATTTTTTGACATACAGAACATGTGTCATGAATAGGTTGAATGATTTTTTGAATATCCTGTATACCTACAAAAGGGATAGTGAGTGGGATCTTGATGGGGACATTTTGTCTACTGAATTAAACATTCGTTGCAGTATGACAGTCTCAAAACACTTTCGATATCTCTCCAACTCTCTCTTACCTCCACCATTAATATCTCATGCCAAAAAGAGATAACATGATAATAAAATATTGAAAGTTACTGGAACAGTGACTATATTTACCTCTATTCCAGGTGACCCTCTCCCAACAGTTTCAAGGAGGGAATAGCCCTCCTGCAAGGGAGCTGAAGTCATCTCATCTAGGGACTTAGAAACTTGGTAATGGAGTTGAATGAGCTGTGGTGAAGAAGCTGATAGCTTTGTCGTTGTTACCTGGACTTCGAGTTGATCCAGTTTCGTCAGGGCCTAAAGTAAAACAGTTGTCCCTGAATTAACTATCTTATGCTTTACACACATTCAGTAAAAACTCCAGGGCTAACATTTCAATTTCTGATGTATACAAAATAAGAACAAGCAAAATATGTTGAATAATGTTCATCTGTTTCTGATAGTCTCTGA
Organism: Zootermopsis nevadensis; assembly: GCF_000696155.1. The sequence goes on along the minus strand of NW_019059694.1, from coordinate 1,463,247 downwards.
AAAAGTACAAAGCAAAACTGGCACTTCAAAATTCAAATAAAAACATAATCAATATTTTTCTTCAGTGACATAAGCAAAGAAATTTTTGCTTCAAAGACTTAACTCCAATTCTAATGTGTCGAAATTATCATATAACATATCTGAAAGTAGAAAACATTCCAATTTCATTTCCTTATTTTAGAGCTTTATTCTTGAAAATATTCAGCATAAGAATGTTGTTTATTTAAAATACACTGTAAAATGGGAGGAAAAGAAAAGCATGGAGACTGGTAAAAGTAAAACTTTGAAGAAATTATAAATCCTGAGATGAATGAAAAAGAAAAAAAATCTTAAATAGTTCTAAAATTGCATGCAAGTGGATACAAAGGCACACAAACAGCAAACAGTTAAGCTGGGTTACACCCAAGCTTAAACTAATTATTTATTCCTTGTAATTCAATACGGCAAGCTGTCTGTCATCTACTTTCATTTTTTATAACACTAAAGGAGTTGAGGCTTCTATATGATACAGTGACTACTTTCCATCTGCCTAATGGCCATAATGTTCTATCCACAAAACTGTCTGCCATATCTGTAATGGGTAAAATATCTTCATAACATGAGCTATACTAAATGGAAAACTACATAACATATTCACACTTAAATAAGCATTAAGAATTGCAGAATGTAGAGATCTTCATAAATGAAGGACCTTATTAGGAGCAAAAATTTTTAAAAAAAAAATGAAGCTGATAATGAAATTTAAAGTAATAACTTTGCATTACTTTCTAAAACTCTTCTAGTATTTCAACTTACAGTGTGAGCGGAGCGGAAGAATGTAATTGCATGACATAACAGTGCCTCCCTCTGTTCGATCACATCCAAATACTCAGCACTCAAATTGAGAACACTGTATGCTTGGGCAGTGGCTTGTTCTGCTGCAAAGTGTCCTGAAGATACCAGCTGCTCAGTTGCCTTCGTTACCTTCAGGGCTCGATCTTGTAGCTCCTGCAAATTGTGCATTCTCATATATCACTGACAAGTTGAAAGCACAGAAAACTGTGATACTGTGAAAAAAATTACACAGACTAATCTTCTATTCATGAGTTGACAGTGAAAATGACAAGCGAACTAAATGACTGGCTCATTGACTGACTGACTCACTACTGACTGACCAACTGGCTGGCTCACTCACTCACTCAATCATTTACTCCCTCACTCCATGGGGTGGATCCTGACCAACTGGCTGGCTCACTCACTCATTCAATCATTTACACCCTCACTCCATGGGGTGGATCTTTTTTGAAGTGATAGTCATATATCAAGTCTAAATGACTGACATGTATCTAGAAATAGTGAACACACTCAAAATTATCTTCATTCAATAGAGATATAATTTGCAATGTTCAGTTAAACTGCACAGAACATAGCTATTTCATTCTGTAAAATATGATAAAGCAGTCTGACATGTACAGTATTTTCTGTAAATTTGTAGTCACAACAAAATGGGTACAAAACATGAAGTATTCCATATACTGTAAACTTCAAATTGAATTAGATAAATTATGTCTAAGATCACAGAAAAGGGCAGCTGAATGACATTATCCTCCCCAGCCAACAAAATGATTCTTTGAATGGACAAACAGCTACAGAAAATTAATAAGAAAAACACTTCTTTTTATATGTGCATATTACAAACAGCAACAGCTAGAAAAAGAGAATGGAAGTTTGGTCACAGGCAAAAAATAAATATGAAAAACTGGACAACACAGTAATTTTAACAACTGAAGTAACTAAACCTAACAATCATTCAACTAAAAGGAAATTACTGCATTTACCTTTGCTTCCGGTAACAATTTCTTATGTTCATGCAGCAAAAGCTCAGCACTGGCTGAAGAATTACCCAGCTGATCACTACCTCTTGCTACAGTTTCCTTGCGGTCTAGCAAAATTTCTTCCAGTCCTTTTAAATCATTGGCAAGCAATGATAGAGCCAGACACTGTTCCAGGTATGTTTTACGATTCTGCCACGCAATCTCCAATAGCCTTCGACGATCATGAAGATTTTCCAGCCAGTGTTCAACCTGAGAAACAGCTGAAAAAAGGCAGTGGGGGCTGAATCAGATACTTCTCAAAACCAATTCCAGCTCATCTACATTCAAACAAACTGTCAATTTCAATAGATGGACTAGAATACACAGGTGATGAAGAAACTGTGACAGCAGCCTTACTGAACATGGCACAGCACTGCAGTAGAAGGACTCTACAATACTCAATATATTGCATTAAAAAAAATCAGTTTTTACTTTTATAGAGCATCTGAATTCTTATGCTACATGCAGACTGTGCTCTTTCATATTTGTGACATTTACCATATTCTGCAGATGTCTTAATATGCCCCGGTCTTGAATCCAGCGTTGCTTCAGTGGACAGTTCCCTCAGCTTTTCCAGAAGTACCTTACCATCTTGCAATGAAGCCATCAGAGACTCCAGCATCAGTCTTTTTAAATCATGCAATTTTGTGAGGAGCTGTTTGACAGCATCAATATCTACTGGCAGTGAAGAGTCCTGACAAGCAATCTCCAAAGCTCTCATTCTGTCAACACAGTCCTCAGCTCGACTGAAATATATAAACATTAATTAAGTTGTGATAATAACAAACTGAAAAAGTTTTAGAGTTCCTCTGAAGCACTGAAATATATGACATGAATTGGACAATTGACTGAATAATTCCTGACAAAAAAATTCACAAATTTAACCAATAACAGATTTTGTACAGTAACACAGAAGCCTGAATGAATGTGCTGCTATATCAATTCTGAAGGTGTTATCTGTGATATCATCAAATACAAGTCATAATTCCTTGCACCACTCTTCTTTGAATTTTCTCCTACCAGCTGTTTTAAACCGGTATGTGAGTCAGAAGACTTCTGCCAATACTTCCCCAATTTCTAATTTCTGTAATTTCCATAACATGCAACATGTGTAAAAATTCCCTTCAAAGCCACAGGATAGAATTTTATGCAGTCAAGAAAACAATTTTCATATTCCTGATACTCACCTCTGATATGCAACATTGAGATCAAGAATGAGTTTTCTTTGCTCTAAATGTGAATTCACATCTTTCCAAGCCAGACCCAGAGATTCGGCCATTGCAGCGTAAACTTCAGCCCGAGGTTTCTGTGTAGAGATCAGTTGGTCTGCCTGGCGGAGAAGTTCTTCTACTGGACTTTGCTTGCTCTGAAAGAAGGGCATTTTACACTCTCAAATCTGTACTGAATCTGTAAGACTGTTTTGTGTGCAAAGGGAAAATGTCTTCCATGACTCTTCCATTTCTTTTTCCATTACAAGTTCTTGTATTAAACAATAACATACACATTACTAAAATGTTTTTCATTCAGGAACACAGACATTGCAACATGCAGACATTAGGTTAGCAGATGCAACAGAATGTGTCAATGTGTATAGTCCGCGACTGTAATCTTGAGACTTGCGGGGTGAGGAAGTGGGGTGAAGGAGGAAAGATAGCGTCTGCCTTTAACGCTTCGGACTTCCTGCATTCCTTGTAAGTCTCAAGATTACAGTCGCGTACTGTAATTCTGATTGTTTACAGACAGAGCTGGTTCTGAGTAAATGGGTACATTTGACTTCAGCTTCAAGTAAAGTAGGTTTATATCTGACGGACACAGACACTAATGAAATTAGCTTTACAATTTTTACTGCAGACCCCAATACCAAACTGAATATAAATAGTACTTTTGGAGCCGAATACACACAGGCGGATAGACACGACACCCCATCTTGCGTTACTGCCACACACTTTATAACTTGCTTGTAAATAATGGAGTAGATGCGAAAGCATTAATCAAAATCAAAATGTGTATGACGTCCAATAACAACGACTTTCGAACTTTATTCTGGTACAGCCCTTTGAAATATAAACATAATAGCTGGATTTTTTCAGAGACCGTCAAAGACGTGACTGCTACGCCAGGCATCGCCTGGAAGTCACTCAATCAAACCTACTTTGCTTACAGCCACCTAACACCTTGTATATGCTAGGAACTACACACAGATAATGGTTTCCTAAAGCTCCTTTCTGGAAACCCATTGTCAGAACGTGTTTGGGGAAGGCAAATGGAACAGGAACCAGACGTAAACAGAGGATGTCATCGACAAGTAAAACAGAATGCACTCCAACGCTTCGCTGCGTGTAGAATTTTAAATTTATTGTGGCGGTCGGACTTGTCCTGAAACGTACCGCTCAGGAGAGACGAGCTTCAGTACCGAATACAGGGGAATGCCAATCAAAACTATCATTCCACGGCAATGCATTTGGAGGAAGCTTTGAACAGATTCGGTAGTGCTGCTTGGTTCCACTGTCCATATCAATTATTTATAGACTTTATAAACGTCTGAATGACTTCTTCAAGCAGTTAGTGCCATCCTTTGTAGCATGTATGAGCATGTATGGCTGTGATCCAAATGTTGCCTGGAGCAGATGTTTGCGTTGTCGGCAGCAAAGATGCGACTCGGCCTACATAACAGACACTTTCTGAAGATTTCACGACAATCATGAAAATTTCTGTATTCTGGGTTGTTGCGCCATGTTGTCTGGAGCTTCTTTCTGCTTTCCATCAACATTGACCAAAAATTCGTTTTCACTGGACCCTTTAAAGATGAAAATTTCGCGATGAACGTGACTCATTTGATCGATTCCTCAAGGTAAAATTCCGAAACACCGCAGACTTCACTACAGAACGTTACAGGCTCCGGGGTTGACGATCAAAGTGCTCCGGCCGCTCCGTCAGGCGTGGGAGGGGAACTGCTACAGAGACGTGATCGGAGGGCCAGAGACTTCCTTTTCGATCTGAGGAACATTCAGGCTCATGACCGTGTCCACAGAAGCCCACGACCATCGGACCCTACTTGGAGTCAATTTTATCAGTCCACATCCTCACATCACATTTACTCCACTCGATTTTATGCAATTATCACCTCACGTGTGCTACATGTCCCATCTGATTTTTCTTCAGGATGAGAGATCAGATTTCACAGTCGTATGCAGTATAAGCATGGGCGCTCTGCGGTGTAAGTAGGGGCCTTGGGATGGGCCGACCTTACAGGGCCGGTCCGCAAAGGCATAATAAGAACAAGAGAAATTGGTACATACCCTAAAATCATTTGGTTTCACTACAATCTCTTTTGCACAAAGAGTTGTGAGATTTTTATCGACAATAAATGGACACTAATAACGATGGGATATGGACTTTATTAAAATTTCGTTCCAATTATATCAGGGGGACTTCGACCTGCGTAATCCTCTCTATTTGAATATTATTCTCATTGTGTATAAAGTGAAACTTTCGCGGTGACTTAAATTGATGTAAGGCCCAAGAATCTTTTTCATCTACTCTAATTGTGGTTTAATGTAAAATCTCACAATTCGGACGGCCTGTAGAAGACAAAAGAAGGCGGGCAATCTTGTAATATGCCCTGAGCTAATTTGCTCAGTCAATATTTTTTATCAGTTCTTCACCCGGTGACGCCATGTCAAGTACGAACTAGGTTCCATCTGCCATAAAAGGGTAGCACGGCAAGCTGCAAGCCCGCAGAGTATGTCTCGCGGGCGGTAACTGGAGATGGAATGGAGATGCTATTTTTAGGTCCATACACTCTCTTCTTAAAACCGCCCATATAAATAAAGCTGCTCCATCTGTATACTTCCTACCACGCCCTGCACTCGAGTTTACTCCACTATGAAACAGGGCTATTCAACGTCACTCAAAAGCGGAACCAGCATCAGGTTCATGTTGTTTAAATAATAATATGATCACTCTTGTCGTATTACAAGTATTAAATTTTCACTCAGTGCACAAGTAAACACATCAGCAGAGAGAACGCGTGTGTTTATTGCTGTCATCTCTCACACCACATGACAGGTTTCGATTAAATTTGATATGGAATGCAATACTTACACAAAATCAAAGTATTCCGAGAAATACAAGGAGAGAAATCTTACGTCTGTGTAATGTCGGTCTCGTTTATGATCTTTTCGATAATTAATAATTACTGGGCCCATATCGCTGCAACAAATGAACTTTACCGCCATAAAATTTAGCGTGTTCGTGTCAATTTTAACCCTAGGCCGCTGCGACATATTCCAATGTTGTACGAAACTTCGTTGCGAAATGAAGACTTTTCTACATAAGTTTAAGCATAAAATTAATTCGATGGAACAGAGATCTCTTCTGAAATCACCTGGTCTAGATCCTGTTCGACGCTCATGAAACCCGAAGGTTCGTTACCGTTTCACAGCCGTCTGCCACTGGTACCTATCCTGAGCCAGATGAATCCAGTAGACACTTTAACATCCTATTTCTTTAAGATTTATTTTAAGTTACCTTCCTACATAAGCACAGACATTACAAGTTTTTCCCTTCATCTCCTAACATCAAAAAATTGTGGACGTCAACAAAAGGCAACAGAAACCCCCATAATAAGAAGCTTGGTAATTTGTGCTCTCCACCAAGTGCCTGTTAGCACTTTCGTCCCCAGAACCTTGAAACTCCCTGGAAGCTGCAGAACCAATACTCGTGTCCCACCCCAAAGAAAAAAGTCCTGAATAAATCCAGCCAGGCGAGATGGGCGACGCAAGGGACAGGTGAGAAATACATACAAAATATTTGTTGGAAAACTCTAAAATAAGCAACAAATAAAAGTCTTTATTAAGTTGTGGTCATTTTGTTCAGGCCTATGTCCACTCGTTCCAATGCATCTGTACCTGGAGCTGCATCAGGACCTCATCGTGCGCCTGTTGCAGTTCAACGGCCTCCTTCAGACTAGCACCGAGTTTCGTCAGTTCAGGATGAACCTCGAGCACCTTCAGCTGCAACCACTGTCGGCTCTGGAACAACCAGGAGACCACAATCGGTAACATGACACACATCCGAAACGCGTTCATTTGCGAACTCTTGTTAGGGGTTACAAAGTTCACCTCTGACTCACAGCAAATGAGGTTCTGGCAAGAGAGTTAAAGATCCATTTCACTACATTCGGTGTGAAGAAGACTATTAGTTAGTGAAATCTAATCACAGCAGCAGAAAAACTGCGCCTAATGAGCAGAAGATTACACTAGTCAGTTCAAGATCCAAAGCCACAGAGTTTCACAGTTACATCAAGAGAAGAGAAGAGAAGAGAAACCAAATCATGGCAGTGTAGCAATTACATCCGCTGTCAAAGAAATTGAATTGCTTAATGAAGTGGACCTATTCACGGAAGTATAGAACTAGCCTCTTTAATTAAAGAAATCTAAACACACAGACATAACGTAGTAATTGCGCCTAGTGTGAAGGAAATGTCATTAGTTCATTCCACAAATCAAGTCATGGCCTTTAAACCACTACATTTGGAGTGAGAAAATGCCACTGTTTAAGTTCAGAACACTAAGCCACAGTGGTATAAACATTACGAGAAAGCGATTGTATAAATAAAATGGTTAAATGGATTTACAGTTTCTCCAATGTGCAATGTTTTTGTTTTATTTGTAATTAGTGTGTTGCCAGTCGCGTAGAACCAGTTCAACTGCGTAGAAAAGTAATCCTTTAAGAAACATAAAAAACAATCATTTTCTAGCACAGAATAATCAGCTGACGCTAGTTATACATGTAACAGGGCAGACATAAAGTTCACTTTCGATCTGCCTTAATTTCCTTTGTGCTTCCTAACTAAGTAAATTATAATTCTCTAACAAGTCATGTGGTACAGGTCTTAGAATAGGCTTAGGCTGAACATATTTCCAAAATGACTTTTATATAACCTTCCATACCTCACTGGCTTCCATGGTTTACTGCACGGATTGTAAAGAAAGAGGGTGTGAAGGTCTGTACGGTTGGATTCAAATGGCTCAGGATAGAGACTAGTGGCGGGCTCTTGTGACATGATAATTAACCTCGTGGTTGTACAAAAGGGGAATTTCTTAACCAGCTGAGCCACTATTAACTTATCAACGACTGCATTCCATGGATTTAGTTGTTCGATGCTTCAAATGTGTGGGTTGTAACTATTTTGCTTCAGACACGAGGTCTGCGTCACGAGATACAAGCGATGTTTGTTATTCACGCAACACAAACCATTCACCTGCGTAATCTTAGCTCACACATGCTCAATCTGTCCTCCATAGTACAAATGAAAGGTTTCCAGATATCCTCGGCGCCTGTCACTGGGCAACACTTGTCTTATTTTAAGACTCGGATGGAGCAACTTCGGCTCTCGAGGGGTGTCGGGCTTTTGGTACGGCGTTAAGGTCTGCATCGAAACAATCATCAGTATTAAAATACTTTTACTCGCAGTGGTAACAAGGTCTACATCGCGCGCGGTCTCGAGTCGCTCGAACATTGGGAGTGTCGGTTCTAATCTAAATCGAGGCATGGACCAATGTCCGCGTATTTCAGTGTTTTGCTGTAAAGTGAATGAATTATACTTTCGATGGGCTTATCCCAGTCAAGGAGTCCTACCACATGTCTAAAACTATTATGATTTGGAAAGGGCCACAGGGCTCTAACCTGTAAAAGATGAAGTACAAGAGGCTGAAGCATCTTTATAAAAGTAATTAATTTGCCAAGCATCACAGCACTAATGTGCTAATCTATTACGGTGAGGAGTGCAGTGCCCCGCCCAAACCCCAAGTGGCAGAACCACGCCTTGTCCACTTTCCGCGACCGCTTATTAATTTTTTTTCCATTTACCCTCCCTCCCTCCCTCGCCACCGACGCGCGGCGTCGCGGTGGCAAGGGCCGCACTAACAATACTGTATGCGTATCTGCAACAAATGAACATCAAGACCACACACAAAAGAAACTTCGCAAGAAAGTACTTGGAAATATAAAATCCACCGCAGTTCACTTTCCCAGACCCGTTAAAGTGGGGCACCCTGAACAATTTATAAATCGATTAGTTCAAGCCAAATCAGAATTAAGACCTACAGCGCATTCTAGACAATAAACTGAAAATCATCCCCAAGTAACAAGTAAATGAAATGAAGTAACATTTCTTTGTTGCAGGCGTTAGAGGCAGTTCGGTAGCTTCGCAATTTACCTTGGGCAAAACACTCGGTAGACACATGATTCAATAACGGCTCAAAAGAAAACCTCTATCTCCTGTTTTAGACCTTAATGCGATGTCAGTACCGAAGAACAATGCCTCACCGACTGTCCTGGAGAGTTTGTAAATTGATCTTGTAGTCACTTCTGCATGAGAAGACAAAGAATACAAAGGCATTGTGACAAATATTACATTCACAGCCACTAGGTTTAAAACCTGGTTTCAGTTCAGCCATGCACAAGACGATCAAGTTCCCACAACATAAAACATGACCGGACACCCGATTACCAACCTACTTTTAGACGCCCTCAAGACTCACAATTGCGCCCTAATAGCATCTACATGTAAGTCAAAATTCGTTGTTGAATTTTCACTGTATTTGCTTTCTTTTATAAACTATGACTTGGAATGTTTATATATAGTATAAGATTAGAGGCCTACGATCTATAATTCCGACCCTTTTGTAATTCAGACTGCCCCCTCGCTTATGAGTTCGAATTAGATAAGTGGAATCCGCTAGCACGCTCATAAAACTCCCCATCCAGCCTTCAGGTTCTTCAGGTAGGTATCCATTTACAGTCGTCTTCTTGATTATAGCAAGGCACGATTAGCCTTCGGGCCGGACAGCGCAGGGACTAGCCGGGTGCTGTCATTCTGTCAGCCACACAGCAAAACCGAAATAGCCCGTGAGAGAGTTCTCTAAAGTCAGGAGTGATTCATGCCACAAACCAATGCCTGTTATTCAGTTCTTCGATCACGCCCGGATTTAAACAAACCAGTGTAAAGTTTCTGACTGCCATAAAGTTACTCAAATACAGGTTTTCGCCGAAGGCAATGACACAAAAACAAAAAATAAGACATCCTTGGAAGAACAGAATGAATCTTCAAGTCAAAAACAAACTAAAACTCGCAGAAATTTTAAATTAATAATTACACAACTTTGTAATATATTTCTCTGCGTAATTTGTACTAATATTCCGTAGTAAAGATACCCACAATATGACATTTGTAAGCATAATTTCAAACATTCGCATCATCGCAATGATTTTGCAGAGGTTTACACAAGTTGTTCTCAACGTGGTAAGATTCTATATAAAGCGTCCAAAAATACCTAACCATTACGCATTAATCCTGAAGTAGCAACTGCAATGTTTGCTGAAACGAAGGATAAAACCAAAGCTGTACATACATACAAGTTTGTATAGCCGGCGCAGTAGTTTTAGGCCGGTGGAGAAGCTGGCGGACGGGCCTACTCTGTGTACCTGAGGTGGCACGGTCAGTGTATTTCTTTTGTTTGGGCGTTCAGTCCGATAAGCTCCTCGGTGCAGTCAGCATTATACTATCGCAAAAGAGACTCGCTCCTAGCCTTCCCCTTGAAAATTCCACCGGTCAAAAACTACTGCGCCGACTATAACACGTGGTATTTGTTGTGTGGGACCTCCGACCATGCTCGTGTTGATAATACATTCCAAGGAAACATTGTATTTTGGTAGTTGGTACAGATGGAACCAACTTTTGCCATTTCGCTCAGGGGTTATCAACGTTTCCCAACCTGGAGTCACATCCACCCTTCTTAGCTTCTGGCGTGTCATGCGGTTTTAATGAGGACAAATTATTGAAACTTCATGGCAGGGTGTCATCAACATAAGACCTGTTTGCGTCTTAGAATCCTTAGTAGTTTTTGTTATACAGAGTGACAGTTTTTACACGGCCGGTACAAGATGCGTTGACATGCCACAGGTTGAGAAACCCTGGTTTCTGACTTCTGCATTTTATGCAGCATATAACATAAATTCACAAATCACCTTGACGTATTCTTATGGCAGAGGAAGCGAACATTTCATATGCATAAGTACCTGTCTATATTAAATTTATTCAATCACAAAACACATTAAATAAACAAAAATATGAATTCGAACAAAAAGTATTTCAGGTTCTCACGGCTGTTGTCTTCTGGGCTGTAACTCCATGTAGTTTGGTAGAACTTACCAGACTTCTACCAAACTACACGGCGTTACAGCCCAGAAGACAGCCATCTTCAATAAAATGTCCTTGAAATTGGTAGGTATTTTGTGAATGAATGTAATGATTAGCAGAAGGCGGGTTTAGCTTATTGCAAAACAAATTTCTAACCCGGCATTCTCCTGAAGAGGTTTAGAAAAGTCACGAATTCTGTCAGGTTAGTCGATAATCTGGCCGAGTTAGCCTCAGGTGCCTCGCGAATTCAAGTCTACCGCTTAACCAAACCCTTCGGTTGCGTGTGAAGGAGGAGTGCCTGCGGGCTATAAAAAATCCTGCACAAAAGACGAGTTTTATTGCAGGAATATATGAATGTACAGTTAACGCAAGATTCGAATTGTTTTGTGGGGTCTGTGAAGTTGAAATTCTTCAGCTGTGCCGTAAATGGGACCACATCAGATTCTGTTTCGGTTTGTTGACCTCGCGGTGCACTTTCACAAAAGATATTTATCAGCAGACACGAAAGATTAATTTGGTTTGTAAAGGAATGTTTTAGCGAACATGATTACCAACTATGGGACCAGTTGTTGCGTGTGCCTCACCTCAGAGCTTAAAGCCTTTGATTCAAAAATTAGCTTTCCATCCCAGGCGGTAACACTGGCTAATAAACGCGAGCCAACCCTCGATGCAGGTGCCGTCGTGTAACATTCGATGTGCCGGCTTGATATTTTGTCATTGTCTGAATGTACAGAGGCTAGTCAAGGTTGTCCTCGCTAGCACAAGAAATCAGAGAACTGGAATACCTGCCGCTATTGAGTCGACATGAAACCCGTAAATGTTCGCCGTGTCAGCCTCGTTCATCTGCCGCCATTACAGTTATTTCTTGGTTTGTGTTGCGAAAAAACAATGCTACACGTAGGCACTCCAAGAATCTGCTGGGACTAGATTCGAAGTGTGTTCTCGTGAAGATGATATAGATACGCAGATTACACAAGTTCCCTAAAGTTGTGTGCCCGCTAAGCGCTAAATTTCGTGCGGATTGATTGGAACGAAAGACGCGCGCAGTAATTTTGACGAACAGCCTTATACATAATAATTTGTAATAGCAAATCGTTATGTTATGAGTAATACTGTGTACAGGATATTCAATAAAGGGCTGACAGTTATATTTGACGTAACTTTTTTGTAAACAATTATATGAAAAAGTAAAACCACGGTTGCATGAAGGATGGGAGTTGTGGCTACATGTCTGGTATGTCCGCCATTGACCTTAACGTTATTCCAGAAAGAAAATTTAAAAAAAAATGAAATTGTTTCTTTGTTGTTTGGTATTCCCGGCGTTAGGGCAAGATAACTCAAGTAAGTATAGCGACTGGCCGGGCTTGAAAACGGGATTTGATTCCCGGAAGTCAGGGATTTTGCCTTTCGCTATCACGTCAGACGTAGATTTTTTATTCAGTTTTTAGCAGTAGCTCCAAACGGCTGAGATTCTCACCAATAATAAAATAACATTTTTATTTAAAATAAGCCGTTTTAATAACGTCGTGAATTTTGGCAGGTGTTTCTTGGGGCGGTCTTTATAATACCCAATTTATTTTCTTATAGTGATGCAGCTCAAAGTGTAGGATTTTGGCACGCCATGTTTGTAGCACAGACTTACACCTCAACTAGCTTAATTATTTTAAATTCGTGATCCACGCATTTCGAGTGTCATAAGAGAGGATTAATTGGGGAACGAGAACGAGTTATTTAAGTACATTTAAACTGGATTAGGCCTGTATATTTTAGTGCTTCAAACTGCAGCACATCTTTGTAGACATGTGTTTAGTGATGTGTTAAATTAAACATCCCTGTTTATTTTACGTGTTAAATAAAATTCAAGCTGTCCGTGGTACTTCCGTCATTCTGAGGCTGTGTAATCTCACACTTCTCATCGTGGTACACAAACTTCACACGTCACTGACTATTTATACGTCGTGTTTTAAACAAGAAGTTCTGGGAAGAACCTAATACACCGAAGAAATAACATAAGTAGACGATAACTTACTGATCTGTCTTTCTGCTTCTGGGTGAATGTAATTGTTGTTATTATAGAGAACACGAAGTGGACCTCATGGATTGAAGGAAAACAGCTAAGGGTGAATGTAATTACTGCAGCGTCCCCACCATATTCCCTCCTCCTGTCTGCTACTCAACACCTTTTTGCATAGCGCCATTACCATCTCTTGTACGTGGCGTCATAACATACAGCATGTACGTTTAAAGCAGGCGTTATTACCTCTTGAAGGCCTGAGGCCACATCACAGCTTCATACTGACCTGTGGGCCGTGCAGCTATGAACGACGACTAGGACATGGAACACGCATGGGAGAGATGAGAAAGGCGAGCAATATTTGCGTTGGAAAACCAAGAGATCTAGGCACAGGTGGAAGGTTAATAACAAGACTGAAGGATTTGAGGTTTTCACAGCGGTGAGTATGAAGATTTCTGTCTTCTGGGTTGTTGCTCTGTGTAGTCTGCTCGATGTTAACCAACGTTTCAGAGGTCCTACTGCAGGGCCTGAAGACGGAGGCAGTATGACCTCTGAAACGTTGGTTAACATCGAGCAGACTACACAGCGCAACAACCCAGAAGACAGAAATCTTCAACAAGACTGAACGTTGAGAAAATAGAGTTAAAATTTGTGGACCGGATACAAATGGTGGACGCAGAAGTCCTCATGATCCTTCGGGTTCCATAAAAAACGGAAAATCTGTTATTAGCTAGGCGACTATCACCTTTTCAAACAGGAGAATCCAAATGCGAAACTGATTCTTCTGCGACGTTTTAGAGGTGCTGCCTACATTAACAGACCCCTGAAACGTCGGTAAACTTTAACCAGACTGCACTGCGCGACTTAATAGAAAACAGGTTATCACGGCGGTGGATACGAAGATGTATGTCTTCTGGGTTATAGCCTAATAGAATTTTACCAACCATGATGATGGAGGCAGCAAGGACCTTATACTGTATGAATGTTGACTGAACATTGCGGAATGACGATATTTTAAGTATTAACTATCGAGATGAACGCCTATTGTGTATGAAGGTTTTTTCCTGAAATTACCAATATAATAAAGCCTCTGAGACTACTTGGTATTCCGCAGAAAACAGGATAGCGTTTGACCGCGGTACCGCTCGGTTGTTGCGTTAACCCCAGCACCATCAAGTTATTTTCGTCCCAGGGTTTTTACTTGGGTGCGGTGGGGAAGGACGCTGACAGACAATAAATCACGCCTTTTATTTATGCCACGTTCTGACAAACCTAACCCAATCACATGTCATTTGAAAGAGAGACTGAACAGCTTTAAAACGGATTTTCGAGTGCAATAATTCACAAGCAACAATACTTAAAAATGCACCCCTGAAGAAAAGGTTTTCGTAAAATGCGTGCTCTCTTGTCGCTAAAAATGTTAGGTTCGCGATGAGATTTGAGATTTTCGAGGCGACAGATCCTCAGATCCTACTGTGATCGTCTTTTTCGAAACTCACAAAGCAGAGTACAAAATAAAATTTCGCCTGCCTCGAAACTCACAAAGCAGAGTACAAAATCAAATTATCAAAATCTTAATGCTGATATTTCAGACAATATTTTGTTGCTAATCGCTCACAATTATATGGAAACGCTTTACAATTCAGGACTTCGTTTTTGAAATAATACAAACACATCGGACTTCGTAAAATTACGTTGTGGCCGGTTTGACTGGTTTGTTGTTTGCAGTACAGACAGCTACAAGATAAACTAAACTGCCGATTTCACTTCAAATGAAATCCATTTAGATAAAAACAGTGGGTCGTAATTTACTTTCGATTACTGGCCCTCAGGGGAATGTGGCGAGATTACGTCATTGATGTCACGTGACTACTTTTGACCTCACTCACGCGAATGTGGTCCTGTTCGCTCGTTCTTTTGTTTTTGTTTTCCTTTATGAATTTAAATCCAGACACACTTCCAAGCAAGGAATGCTCCTGAAGAATGCAGCAAGTTGGCAATTTCCATACTACAGCAGAGGCTGGTTTCTCTTTGCAGCTGACAGTTCAAGTGTCCTTTTAAGAATGTCAATTGCGGTTCCTTAGAAGGTAGTCGGTTACTTGGTTGGTTAGCTGTAGTAACTAGAGCCAATTCATTTTTTTTCGGTAGTAAGTCTTTGATCGCATTATCGTACAGTGGGCACTGTAAAACTGCAACAGGAAGGTCTGTAATGCGTGATTAATTTTTACAGAAATTTCCACTACGTTAAATATTACAGATATTTGCGACAAAATGCATAGGCCTTCATTTCCCATTTTTACCACGTGTGCTACACGACCAGTCCCTTTCCTCCTCCCTAATTTTATGGCCCCCAACAGTGTTTGGTAAGGAGAAGAAACTGTGAAGCTACTTACGCAGTTTTCTCTGTCTCCTTCCGCTTTGTTGGATGCCGTTGTATCCAATGACAAAATCAATCTCCCATTCTATGTGACACACGAACTGGAACTCTTCACTGATAAGAACTATGAGATAACGCTCACAGTTACGCTCAATGCGTTTCATTCATGCGAGTCCTATAACTCGTAGAGACCAAGGCATATTTGATTACGTCATGGCCGAAAGAAGGACTCTTGGTTGGACCTCGCACACATTATTTTCTAAATTGACGGTATTACTTCGCCGTTACTAAGTAAGTAGAAACGTTACATCTGCCTTCATTATAAGGGAGTATAGTCGGCGCAGTAGTTTTTGGCCGGTGGAATTTTCAAGGGGAAGGCTAGGAGCGAGTCTCTTTTGCGATAGTATAATGCTGACTGCATCGAGGAGCTTATCGGACTGAACGCCCAAACAAAAGAAATACACTGACCGTGCCACCTCAGGTACACAGACTAGGCCCGTCCGCCAGCTCCTCCACCGGCCAAAAACAACTGCGCCGACTATACAGTGGCTACACAATGCAGCGACGCTGTGTGTTTTGTCCACTAAAAGAGGTTTCAGAGTCTTGACTCGTCCGGTGCTACTGAATGCATGTCACACCACATTGTCTGTGGAATTAAGGTAAACACAGGTCGAGCAGCAGCTATAAATGCCGACATTCTATTGGCTGTCTGTGGTGCACGCGAAGTCTGCTTCTTGTAGGCAGTCAACATTAGCACGCGCAAAGCCGTGCATGGTGGAATGTGACATGAGTTAATGAAGAAGTCGTGGCCTGAAGGTACTGAGAAATACCACGAAACTTTTAGAATACCCAATGCTGCCAGCAACCACGTACTTCTTCTTTACGACATATTTTAGAAAGTTTTACAAAATAAAAGGGAACTTTTAGTAATTCCTGTTTGAAGGTCGTCTGTAAAATTTAAAAATAGGAGACAATTCATACAGACTCGTATCTCCAAACAAATTACGAACGAAAAATACAATAATTATGTTTTCGATTACGTATTTACGGCTTTAACGAATTAAAATAATATAACTGAAGGCAAACGCCTTAGCAGGACAAAGTGACGCAACAGAGTAACGCCGACTGCTTATGGCAAACCTTCCCTATTCCATAAGGAGAAGGTGACTTCATCATCAGTACGCTTCTTACCTAACCGAATAACGGACCAATCTTAGAGTGAAGCTCAGCTCTCCACGCCATCTGTGACACAGGAAAACAGGAAGGAAAAAGTGACCTTCATTCAACAAAGGTTCTTGAATTTGCAAGCAACTGCTTCTGTGAAAAATACCGACCTTTTATTGTCATTATTCTTAAGGAAACAAACACAGCACTGTGCTCCATGCACGTCGTATCGGTTTAATGACTTAACAAACAACAATCAGCCGATGTTCGTGCAGATTTCTGACGACAGTCTGTGAACGTATGACAATGGCAGCAACCTGACCATATTCCCTTCAATATGCTCACGGGGAACCATCGACCACTTCTCACAAATCTTATTTCAGCAGGGGCACGTAGAACACTGCATTAGGTAGGTAGGGACTAGGACAAAGAGTGCGACTTACGTAAGTCGTTACACAGAGGAGACGCTGAGAGTTAAACTTCAAAAGTACCGCGTGTAACAAAAACGTTCTTCCAACATAGTTACATGCAAATAGCCTTCTGAACACGTAGAATTTTGTGGCTTGACAAATCGAAATGACAAGGTGTGGTGCCACTAGAAAACCTAGTAAAAAAGATAAAACTTCACCGGCACAAAAATGTCATAAAATCGACGGATTACACACAGCCTTGTGTTGGGAGAAAAATCAAGCAACGGAGAACGGGGGGGAAAATCCGGTCCGCGGCCTAACAATTTTTAAATTTTCGTACGTTAGTATAAAGAACGTATTGTAATCACACGAAATAAAACCAAGACGGTCACAGAGGGCGTCAGGGCGCGCTTCTAGGGCGTGGGTCTTGACCCATCAAACATTTGGATCGTAGGTTCGAGACACGAATGTTTGTCGGCGCTCTTCGGTGTCGTGATGTCATGTGTTGGTGAAGGCTTTACGTAGGGCTAGTCACCCGCACAGCAAGTCCTACCAAATACCTAACAGGATTAAAAATGTCAAAAGTAATTTTAAATTGGATCAGCCCCTAAGTTCTGACCCGTCATGTTCATCCATTTCGAAAAACTAACAGCTACTTTACAATAATCATATAAGTCTGTAGTTTAACAATTACTGTTAAAATATAGACTTTTCTCGTGGCACTCTCCGGCAAACAGTGGTTTCGAAATACTCCCATCCTTCCTACGCGAAGAAATTACTGTTCTCTACTTCGTTTGGACCGATTTCCTTCTTGCCTAGTTGCCCCTGATTGATTACAAGTTAATTTCATTAATTTATGGTTTCTTTAACAGCGCTATCAGCATCGCTATCATCTTCGGACTTACCGCCAGAACCACCTGAGATACGTTTATAGTCCACAGAGCCATTCATACGACAGTTAAGGAATTTTGTTCACGCACTCCTTTACCGGGCGCCTGTCGCTATGAACAAAGTCTGCTCGCGCCCTGATACACGCACAGTTCATTTCCGTGAACAAATATGTCTGGCCTTGTGACCACCCAACTGAGCGGTTGAAAGAAAGTAGTATACTAAAAACCTGGGTATTTCAGAAATACTTCTAACACCAATAAGGCAACAACACGAAATATTTATGCGATCATAATACTGTCACTTAACGGGAATATGTGAAATTGGTATAGTGACATGCGTACTATAGGCTATACGTATGTACTTATAGGAGTACGAAAGGTACCAAAAATCCTTTGGAAACCCGCAATGAGTTTCCACATGATCGTTAGAATTAACAGCGAATATTTCCTTAAACAGTATCGACCAATTGATGTTTAAAATGGAGCCGCGTTGTTTAGTTTGACGTAGAAAGTATTATACAGATGAACATCGTGATTCGAAGGGTTAATGAGGTACAGGTCAAGGACCGACCGAAAGATTAACTCATCTGTTGCCAAGGATCGTTCTTAAAATAAAACATATTTATATTTCAATAGTACACTACATATTATCTTTTCCCCACTACCATTCCTCCATCCTTATCAAAATTCATAATTATTTATACATTCCCTTCTTGAAGGATGTCACCTTAAGCGAGAGTTTGTTATTTCAGTATCAGTCACCATAAAAGTTTCTTGATAATTATCCTTGTATCATGCTAGTGGCATAATTCAAAAGGTTCAACGCCGCTAGGCTCGCCACTGTGAACAAACCTGGGCATCCGTTCACCTTTTCACTCCCAAAATCATTCTAAAATACATTGTCCTTGTCCTACCATCCATTTCTCTGTCTTACAAGCGGTCGGTTTACAAGAGCTTCTCCCAACAAATAGGTATGCATTTTTTGTAGCCCTGTGTAGAGCACAACGTAACCTCACCATTCGAAAGCCTATACTGAAGTGTTCGAATGGTGTGGTCACAAGGTTCATGGTTATGTAACACCATATTATAAGTCACAATTTCATCACCGCCTGCGTGGTTCAAAGGACAAGAAATTGAAACATTTCGTATCAGAATTTCAAAGTTCTCACGCCCTACCATCCTATTTCCGTTCGATCCACTTCAATATTATCTTCACGCCTATCTTCCGAGTAATCTCTTACTTTCAGGCTTTAAAATCAAAATTCTGTTCGCATTTCTCATCTCTTCTCATGCATGCTACATGCCTGACCATCTCATCCTCCTTGACTTCATAACACTAGTAATATTCAGTGAAGAGTACAAGTTGTGAAGCTCCTCATTACGCAGTTTTCTCCACGCATTTCGTACGCCACCGCTAAATCGTGACAGCGAAGACCACGCGTCTCCTTTCACTCAGCATGTTCGCTGTTCGAATCTGACGGTGACTGTACGCCCAGTAAACAGTACACACGAAGGCCTACAAATGTTTAGTTGCAAAATCTTACGCAAATTTCCTCGGGACCGGTTGCGTCACGGAACGTTAGAATACTCGTGGCTGGGACATCACTGGGAATTGTGTCATTTCTGAGCAATGCGCCAACTACTGAGTCAGTCTTAGGGTAGAAAAAACATTAACATCAAACATTGTTGTGCTCTCATTAATACGACTGTGATAATTTAGACCGAAACAACAGTTCGTGTTGCCAGAGCCACGTGAGGTGATTGCCACGTGTAGAGAATCTCTCTCACTTTCACCGTTACTCAACTTCAGACACGGGCAATTTCCTGCTAACAGCTGCTGATGATTGCTGTTTCCAATTTAGCACCGAATCAACATTAGCCAATAATGACATGGGTAGTATTGACTTTTGCTTGTAGGGCCAAGTCTATAGTGCATCTGAAGAAACATCAATTCGCGGTGACAAACCTATGCCACAGTTTTTAGGAGTTCCAGGACACGTAAGACATACCCCACACGCACCCAAGGAAAAACAGGCCTGAGGTTTGTTTCCTTCAGCTCACGAACATCTGAGGAAAACCTGACCCGATAATTATTTCTCGGAGCAGCAATACTCGATGTACTTAAGGCTACCCAAGCGAAGCCTAACCCGAATTTTTTCTTCCCAAAGCTTCTCTAAATATGAGCTGAACTTGGGTGTGTACATAATACTCGCAAACGCGTTAAAACTGAATCTAGTAACGAAATCATTTCATATTAAGAGCATACGAGACGTTAAATTCTAGATGACGGACTGCCAAATGTTTATACACATCTAAGTGGCAGTGACACCTCTTGTCCCATCCATGCGCGCTACGTGCCCCGCCCATCTCATGTAGCGCGCATGGATGGGACAAGAGGTGTCACTGCCACTTAGATGTGTATAAACATTTGGCAGTCCGTCATCTAGAATTTAACGTCTCGTATGCTCTTAATATGAAATGATTTCGTTACTAGATTCAGTTTTAACGCGTTTGCGAGTATTATGTACACACCCAAGTTCAGCTCATATTTAGAGAAGCTTTGGGAAGAAAAAATTCGGGTTAGGCTTCGCTTGGGTAGCCTTAAGTACATCGAGTATTGCTGCTCCGAGGGAGGGCTTTGGTTAATTCGGTGATGAACCTTAGGGTTCGGTAAGCCATCTAGTTAGTTAGTTAAGTGGCAGTGTGTTCGTTACGAATATCCAAAACGTTGACCTGATCACATGGGAGTCATAGTGATATCCATTAATTATCCTTGATACCGTCTATTAAGACTGTGACCAACTGCAACCAAGCATAAGTTATGTTTACACATTTTATATATCGGAGTTCATATCACATAGAACTTAATAAGGCGTCTAGTTGTACTACGAAGGCACTCGCAAATGCAGGCAGGCAGTTGCTGGTCGTCCAACACAGCAGTGTTCTCAAACAGACTGCGAGCCTTATTAAGTTCTACGTGATATGAAAGCAGATATGTAAATTTGTAAACATCCTAATTTATGCTTATATACAGCAGATGGTCAGAATCTGAGTTCCATTTTATTTCGATCGTTTCGTCGAGAACGACTATGGCCTCATCTGGTACTCCTACAACGATGGCGGGCGGGAAGATTGAATCACCCCCACGCCTCTATACGCCTTCATGTCATGATGCTTGAGCACAGAGAAAGTAAAACGTCAGTACTTTTGGTATGACGCCTTGTTTCTACAAAGCGGCAAATATTTAGACAGTCTCATAAATACACGTAGCCTGTACCAAACAGCACAAATCAAAAGAGGGTCTTTTCTTACAGCTAGAAAACAAATCTTCGGATACTGCCTCACTGACAGGTTTAGAACTTTACCAAGCCTCAAGCACTAAAAATTTCATGTCAAAACGCCGTAAACAACACACGACGCATTTTTTCAAACTTCGTATTTTAAACCGAAACAAAAATGTCTCATGCGTCTTTGAAACATTTACATGCGAATAAGTTGAAGTGAAAACTGACAATGCAAAACCTTTTTCTTCTTCTTCAAAGTGTGTGAGACAAAAGGAAAACAATGGGAATGAGTAATTACACAGCGTGGAAAGTGAACTGCGTCACTGAAGGCAAAGCAGACAAGCTGTGAAACTTAACGCACGACAAGACTCCGACCCGGCAGTACAATCTATCCCGCTAAGCGCCATGTCGGCGTTCAGGGGGAAACCTAACCCCTAATCGAAAATCCAGGCAAACGGTTAGTACATCAGCTTCGTATTAAGGAGCTCCTGGTTTGAAATATCGGCCTGGAGACCGGCTATACTCTGAGGTTTTCCTCAGTCCCAGCGGTAAAACTGCCTTACATTAGGTCGTGAGCGCTTCCTTCAATTTCCTTTCCAGTTCATTGTTCATTAATCATCCTACAAACTCGACGCCATAGACAGTCTGAGCTACTGGCAGCGTCATTACATAAACCACAAAGAAAATAAATAAATGACTATCGCCCGTTTCTGTGGGAACGACACAAATGGGTTCGTGTCGAAAACTGTCGTGGCTGAACAGAAGAGTCGAAAATTAGTTGTTCATGTGGGACTTCGTCGTGAATCGTTTCACCCTCTTGAATGCCCCAACGGTATCTGAAGCTCAAATGTAAGTCTAATATCGTCCGAAATACTTGTTTCTTCACAGACTGTGTTAAGTTTGTACAGAGTTGTTATTTGATGACGATTGTGTAAGAATCTGGGACGATGCGACGGTGTACCGTTCATTCGCGATAGCACCACGGGCATTGGTGGTTGCTGCCTCTGTAGTCAGTCCGTTCATGTCTTTGTCTAGGCCTACGCATAAAACAAATACGAATCTAAAATGTCAACTGAACCTACTACATACAATATTTTATGTTTCAGATACGCGCAAATAGCCTTAAGACGCTCTCGCACCTTTAAATACATTCGTCATCGATCACTAAAACTGTACTCGTAGTTTGCCCAGTTGCTTTTCTCCGAAGCGGATGGGTGCACGGTTTACAATTGCGTGGCACAACAATCTCGTAGTCTGATCACGTAAAAGTAAATATGGCAGTGGTGTTGATATTTTCTTACAGTGTCGGTCCTACCTGTTAGTACACAATCATTGCTGTTTGCCCGAAAGGATCCGGATTTTGCACGATTATCAGAATAACCAGCGATTATTTCTTAATAAAGCCTTTTCGAACTGGTCTTTGTAATGCAGACGCGCTGTGTCTTCTTTGAAGTAAGAACTATTTAAATTTATTTAGATAAGTTTCAGGCTCCTTGGTCAATTGCTTTATATGACAATGCACAGTAGTCTCTATCCCTGTGGGAAGAAATAAATTGTGGTTTAAGGAGGATGAGTGACGTAAGTGACAAATTTAGAATATTACGCAGCACAGAACCTCGTGAGTTACACGCTATAGGTCACAGAATTACTGTTACAATAATAAATGGCAAGACAAGGAATTAATACAGAATTTGGCAAACAAATCATTTGTAAAACGGCCACTTGTCTTGTGAGGATGATTGGCATATTAACTCCGGAAGAAAACTGGGCTGCCAATGCGTGGTATTCCATCTTCCTAGACTTTAAGATTGCATATATCTAGCCTCTATTCCACGTCCGCACTTATGGGAAGCATGGGGAATACTATGTAAACTCTTTATGCTTCTTCAGCATAAGTGCACAAAATTAATGTATAATGGGAATGCCGTATTATCGTTCGTCCACATGTTTAAGCTGCTGAACAACCTCTCGGATTTAGATTAAATCTGATATTTAAGATTTGCTAAAATAATCAGAACAAGTTGCTGCTGTATGTTTCATACCTTAAGTTTAAGCTGCTGAACAACCTCTCGGATTTCGATTAAATCTGATATTTAATATTTGCTAAAATAATCAAAACAAGTTGCTGTATGTTTCATACCTTAAGCATACGATTGCTAGAAAGCATATTTTCGTCTCATTTCTTGTAGTGTTAGTCCAATTACACACAAAGGTATCAAACAATTCCTATACGATGAGTGGCCTATGTCTTTGATATAAAAACTGCCATAAATTCACCAAAGAAGAATATTTCGCTCCATCACAAACATGTTAATGAAATTTGAGGTTTGTACTTACTCACTGTAAAGTCATCTGTGTCGAGGTAAAAAGAATTTTCCTCCATAACGTTAACAATTTTTGAGGCCGCTCAAACATTGTATACGTGCACATACAAATGCAATTTTACTTCATAGATAAAAGATGAAGTTATATTTGCGTAAATGAACGAAGGTATGAATGTGTGTATAGGTAATGGCTCTTCACATTCTTAACAAGATGTAGGTGAGTGGTCAATTTAACCCTCCGGCCGCTTTCTCCAGGGGAAGTCACTGAGACTGCGTGGGTCCCAGAACTTTGGTTGACGTAATGGCAAAGACATAAACTGTCCCTTCTGGAGGTAGCAACCGGGTCGTTCAACCTACATTTGACAACTCTGGTTTCTTTATTACCGAGATCCATGTTATGTGAATCTTTCCCTGCATATCCCTCATACGTCTTCGTAGCGTGGTGCAAAAACCTCCTGATAATTTATCGTTTATCTAGACCTTACATCATCTGATACATTGATCCAGCTTCACGATATTAAACTACAACTCAGGGCACATGTAGATAATAAGTTTTACTCACGAGCTGCCCTTAATCAAGGCTCTGAAGAAAGCTGATATTACATACAACAGGATGCTACATTACAGAATTAAAATGTTTTAATACCTATAAATTACTCAAACTGAGTGGGCATATTTCATAGCCAACTCCATGAGGCACAGTACTTATGTAGAAGCCAACAGCCATTCACTCAAAACTCTCCTCGCATTTTACATTACTCGACTATTTACGTCCAGGTCCTCCATGTAGTCACTTCCCTTCAGGATTTTTGACTAATTATACGAAGGCCTTACATTAAAATTAAGTTAAGTTTTTATTCGGCCACGAAAAACTAAATCATTTGTTTTCAAGACGTTAGTGAAGACAAGCATTAAACCAAACCTGATTTTGCCCCACCAAACTTTGTAGTACACACTTATACAAAATAACAAAAGCATTAAATATGTGGGTTAATGGTACTTATGTTCCCCGGTAATATGTTTTCCCCTTCTGTAAGGTAGTAGCTACAAGGGACATATAAAGAAAGTTTTTCTTTCGCTCTTCACCCACAAGCCCCTGAATTATAGAATGGTCCGTGTGCTAGGGTACGTTGCATTCGAAGCAGACCTTGGATTATTACAGCTGCCTCAAGTGAGGAAACCACGATCGTTTCCATCCGGTGGGTCGATCCTTTCATTCGGACACGTGTTCGATTTCCAATCGGCTTCGCTGGGTACAAGGTCGCGCAATACCAGACGCAGCTTGGACACTTCTCCGAGAGGCAGAACAGGCCACGAGCTATGGGTCAGGTATTATACAAAAGGTTCTTCACGACCTTGAATAAAAGAGGAATGCGTCTTAGCACACGGCAGGCAAAACCTGGTGGATGTTGCGGCGTGATCCATCGAAGATTCGACGGAACAAGGGAGAAACAATTTTCTTTCTTCTGTAGAAATTTCCGTTTCACTCAAGTTCTTACGAAGCAACAAAGAGGTCTAAGTTAACATTAGTACTTCCCAACTGTGTGTATAAACATTTATTACAGTATTTATAAAATATGTAACTTGAAAATGTGCACTGTAAAACTGTCACCTTCTATTAACACGCACCGAATGTTCATAAATCTTTTTTACTTATTTCTTTTTAGCAGGCAGGTTTTCCTAACATTTCTTCGTGACTTCTTTAATAAATTTACCGCCAACTTACTCTTCGCCTTCAAGACACATTTTATTGGAAAATCAACCGAAAAAAAACAGTTTCTTAACCTTCAGCAATGTCCTCAGGCCCATATCCTTCACTGATCCTGCTTTCGGTTGTGCTTTGAATATTGTTCCTAAAATTGGAATCGCATTTACATCTTCTTACACAATTCTACCACACAGTTAATGTCGTCGTTTCCAGTCACTTGCAGTTTTCACAGAAAATAACATGGTACGTACTTCGGTCTCAACTATTCTTTTAAAGTTACTAGACTCAAGTTTTCCCAACATGGACTTTCTGCTATTTATTTCATGTTCAAGCTGTGATTTTCGCTAATTTCGATCAATTTCACTCGTAGGCAACTAATCTGTCTTCTCTTTTGGAACTTCCAACAGAATGCGTCCTCACTCACATCCTTCGTGTAGATATTACGGGAAGGGAACATTTTCCACAATTCCGCCAGTTTTCCAAATATCTGTCCACATATGGAAACTCACAGGAACAAGTACGATTTGAGGTTTTCAAGGAGATGAGTCTGAAGACAGCTGTCTTCTGGGTTGTTCCGCCGTGTAGTCTGGTAGAAGTTTACCGACGTTTCTGAGGTCCTTGCAAACTCCATCATCACGGCCTTAACCCAGAAGACAGCCATCTTCACAGGAACACCTTCGACTGGACTTAGAGATGGACAAAACTTAGAACATGAGGTTTTGAGGAGCCTATTCTATGAAGAGGGAGAGGAAGCAATGAGTTGACACCTAATTCAACCTGGTGACCTTCAGAAAATAAGACTGTACACGTCCGTGCTTTGTGCACACAAGCAAAGCCCGCAAGGATGCTAAGTAGCTCTTATAGCACCTTTGTTACCTATTTACCTAAGAAATTATTACAAGACGTTCTTCTTGTGGGAATCTAACTTAAGACCCGTCCGTTTAATTTCATACGCCGGCAACATCCTGACCCCTGCGCAGTGGATACCCGTCCATAAGGGCTGCATAGCTGCAGCATCCCCTATAATTTTTCAAAATTCAAAAATTTAGTTTTTGTGTTTATGTAATTTGTAACACTTTATCTCCTCTATATCATTATAGACTAATCGGCTGAACTGATAGTAAGTCCACGGGCGAGGAGTGCGAAGCAGAACGGGCTATCACCAGGCTGCGATGATTTCAGCGCGGTTAGCCGGTCAAAAGTAGAGAGCGCGGCGGGCGCTAGACTGAGGGGCAGTTCACTGGTACAGCGCGTATCGGACCTGCAGCCCCCGCAGCCGCCTTATAGTAAACACCCTTTCCCGGTACCACGTGTTTTAGACCGGTTTCTGTATCACAAACTGTTTCGTGGTTATTGTTAATGAGTGATCAATAATTCTGTGTGCTCACTATATTTTGTTCTAATTATGATAATGAGCAAACGAAGTGTCTCACAGTTACGGCAAATTACTTTTTCTAAATTGTCTTTGAGTGAAAAAAATGATATAAAAAATCATGGCCGCCCTTTTCCGGACTTACAAATAGTTAGTATGGGATTTCTCCAGATGTAAATTTACTTTTCACTTATTTATATTGTTATGTGTTGAAAAACTATTTTCATTCTTCCCCCTTGGGCAGCACTACCACTGCTCAGACACACGGTTCTATTGTTTTATGGGTTAGGTTGTGTCCTGGAAAATTTCAAGCGTGTTCATCGGGTGGTCGTGGGGATGTCCTGGAGAAGTGCTCGAAAAGTCCTGGATAAGTCGGTTATTTTGGATTCGTTAAAATTTGATTTGCATTAGTTACAATGAATTAGGTTGCGATTTGGGTAAGGTTGGGTTAGGTTAGCAAAGGTAAGGTTAGGTTGTTTAGGTTAGGATAAATAAGGTTGTGTTGTTTTGTGATGGGTTAGATTGTCCTGGAGAATTTCAAGAGTGTTCATCGGGTGGCTGTGGGGATATCCTGGAGAATTGCTACAGAAATCCTGGATAGGTTATGCGGAATTTCTTTGGTAATGGAGAAGTGCTGGAGAAATCCTGGAGACGTCCTGGAAGGTTATGTGGAAGTCCTCAAGCGGCGGTGTGTTTGATCCTATGAGGGTCGGTTATTTTGGATTCGTTTATGTTTGATTCGCATTAGTTACATTCGATTAAAAGTTGCGTTGTCCTCAGAATATCCTGGACTGCCCGTGTAACCAACAAAATATTTCTCGAGAAACTCCGCCAAGACGTCGAGGTTGTTAACACCATAAAAAGAGAAAGTTGGAATATTTCGGTAATATCATGAGATACAGTGATAAATACGAGCTACTTCACCTGATAATCCCCGTAAAAGTATTCGGAAAGAGAGGACCTGGCAGGCCGAGAATCTCCTTTCCACAGAACCCAAAAACATGGTTCTCGATATCCACTAGAGGGCTGTTTCAAGTAACAGCCAGTAAAGTTAAAATTGCCATGCTGATCGCCAACATCCGGAGTCGATAGGAGAAGAAGAAGGTTAGGTTAGGTCAGCTGAGGTAAGGTCAGGTAGTTTGGGTTAAACTAGATAAGGTTGTGTTGTTCTGCAACAAGTTAGATTGTCCTGGAGAATTTCTAGTGTGTTCGTCGGGTGGACTTGGAGATGTCCTTGAGAAGTGCTGGAGAATTCCTGGAAAAGTCCTCGAGAAATTTCAGGTACGTCCAAGAGTGGTGTCGGAGAAGTCCTGGATAGTTTATGCGGAATTTCATTGGTCATGGAGAAGTGCTTAAGAAGTCCTGGAAGGTTATGTGGAAATCCTTAAGCGGTGGTTGGTTTGATTCTATGCGGGTCGGTTATTTTGGATACGTTTAAGTTTGATTGGGATAATTTACATTGGATTAGGTTGCGTTGTTTTGGGTTAGGTTGGGTTAGGTTATGTTTAACCTAAACTAACCTAACCTAGGGGCTCTGCGTAATCATCTTTATTTTCCATGACAACTGCGGAAATCCCGTCATGCATCTCGCGCACCGATGAAAACGAATTAGCGAAGACACGTTCCAAGTTTTATTTAATCATCATCTTGTCTCCACCCGAAAGGGTTTATTAACAAGTGTGATTTACTCTTCTCACTTTCTTGTCTGTCGCTTCAAACTTCGTATTCTCAATGTGCGTGGTTAGATTCTCGGTTTAGATAGTTAATATTGAACCTGTTTTCGACCACTCGTATTCCTGTGTCAAATAAGAGAAACGCCAACTACTCCGTTCACTAACGGTCACACTGCGTGCATAGCGTTCTGGCTGCACTGAATTTTACCAGTTATTTTGTATGGAGGTAGAACTTGATTTCTTACATTACAGGAAGAACACAGATTGCGGGTATCTGAGAAAATAATGCTTAGCAGAATATGTGGACCCAAGGGAGAAAAAGTAGCAGATGAATAAAGAAAATTACATAATGAAGACCTTCATAAAATATACTCCTCAGAAAACAATATTCGAGTAAACCAACGAACCTGAGGCGATGGCATGCATGGGAAATGCACACGTCTCGTCGGGAAATATGGTGGGAAGAGGCCACTTTACGAGACATATGCAAATCTTAACTTTACACTGTTACCTATGTACACAAGAGCATACTATTAAAAGGTATATTTAAGGGTATAGGAAACAACGATGTGTGCTTGATTATTCTGGCCCATAACAGTAGCGAGATCTTGCCGTAGTTGTGCTCCTGAAATACGCCCTGTGTAGTGAAAACAAGTAAACCTACTAGGCCTACTTCTATTGCCCAAGAGCAGACTGTTAAGAATGGGAACAAAATTCCCAAGCGCACACTTTTATGGTATATTCTAAGCATATTAACCTAATTACATTTCATTTTTATTATTAATTTATAAGTGATTAGCAGGTTAGTTAGTGACTTCGTTCGTTCGTTCGGCCGACTACCTTCCATCTAGATTGTAGAACGACAGCCAGGATTTCAACGAGATGTGTAAATCTACGTCGGTCCGCCGCCAGACGCCTGGTAGAGCCCGACTAAATTAAGACGCGCGATCTGATAAGTGGCACAGCGCTCTGGATCATTACCCGTCGCCAGTTTCGTAATCAAGAGCTCCGCAGTTCGTATCCCACGGCCAGTTGGCATATTGTAATACTTCTCAAAGTATGTGGGCTTTCTGCGAATAACGCACCATTCACTGAATCCTTTTAAGTTAATGTATCCCAAAATATAACAGCTAACTTACATTACCGGAGCGCCAACTTAACATTTTCCCTTCACTACAAACCAAAGAAATATACAGCAGGCCGTTAAGAAGATGGCTGTGGAGTTGCAAAACATTTACTTTAATACGAGGTCTGACAAACATAACCGGACTGATTCTCTTATAAAGGCAATGGTGTCACAAATATTTTGTGCGTATGATCACCTTCAACGCGGCTTCTAGCCCGTTTCTGACATGCCTGTGTTCGTTACTATAAATTACGGGCCTCTTCCGAAACCCCTTAATATAGGCATCTGAATGTCACTAACTGTTTTCAAGTGAGTCTCTTAGAGAATAGAGACAATTACGTAATGTCGAACAGTCACAATTTTAACTTATCCTCATTCTGTTATGCTGCTTAAATTAAGAAGGATTTGATGTCGGGACATGTAGCACGTATAGGAAAAAGAAATTTATACAGATTTCTGGTCAGAAATTCTCAAGTAAAAAGTTACAGAGGCGTTTATTCTAAAGAAATATGAAATTTAGCCCTTGGGTTCCATAAAAGCAAAATAGCTCTGAACCTAACGCGTATAATTAATCAGAATCATAACAGAACTACAAGATATGGGGTCCGCAGTGGCCACGCGGTCTGAGGCGTGGACCCTGTGCCGCTTGGTCGCTGGGACCGTGGGTTCGAATCCCACTCAAGGCATGGATGTTTGTCCGCGTTTTTCTGTCCTGTGTACAGGTAGAGGCCTTGCGACGGGCTGATCCCTCGTCCAAGGTGTCCTACCGAATGTCTATAGATCAACCCAACGAAAAGTTGGGACCCGTAGTGCTCAGGAACTTGAAGAACGGGTCGTCCAAGTAAGTACTACAACATATATGTGTGTGGGCCCTTTGTAAACGAAGAATCACATTCACTAGTGACGAAAGGCCACTACAACTGCAACATTTTACTACAAAATGCAACAGTACCATATTATTATTATTGTTGTTAAACATTAGAACAACGGTGCGATTGTCGAGGGGATTTAATAATAACGCATTTCCGCAACACAAGCTTCTACACCGGAATTCGCCACTGACATTCACCCTTTCATACGGACTCGTCGGATGCCCGATTATAAATGAACTTGACGGAAATTTATCACAAACGCTGCTAACTTGCTACTGCAAACAATTTCACATATTACTCAAAAAATATGAGAAACAAAATCAGCCACTAAACACATTAAACACTGCTCTCGCTTGATAATCTTTCAACACACGGACATTCCAAAGTTGTTTTTCACATCGCATCACGAAGATATTATTTGCACTGTCATCCCAGATAGCTGTTAGACAACAATCTCTCCAAACAATTTCCTTACATAAAGGATGCACTAATTTGAATCGACGAGTTACAACAATGTGAGCGCTGTATCATTTTTGCACAATTATAGCCTTTTCGTACCGCCTACTAAAAAAAAGCGACCGACGGACATGCAGATATAGAACGGCCCATAACGACTTCTTAGCTCACGTCAGAACGTGAAGAACACCTAACAATTCAATCACGACAGATTTGATTTTTGTGATGAAAATTACAAAAAGGGTTTGGGCCTCACAAAACACATCCCTGCCCTACAATAATGGATGCTTAGTTGCTGCTTAGGAAACATAGCCCATTAATTGTGCCACTGAATTTCGCAGGAAATGACTGCAACTGTCAACAACCATTCAGAGCAAGTGACATAAACTTTGCTTGCTCAGTTCATTATTGGTGGTTGGCAGCCAAGCGAAACCAAGGTTGTCCATCAAGGAAATCTATTCCAGACACACACTCGGACGGAAACTTCGTAATGAAGACCGATTTCTACACAGGTAAACCAGAGCGCCTTTTGTACGATCTGGGACAATTCATTCAGTACTGTGACTGGCTACGGGCTGGAAGTCCTGGTTTCAATTCCCGGCAAGGACTAGGAATTTTCTCTTCGCCAACAAGCCCGCATTGACTCTTGGGCCTACCTAGCATCCAAACCAATGGGTACCGGGGGTACATGTAAATCGACCGAAGTGTGTGTTTTTGGAAGAAAACTGGATGAAGTCCGATTCAAAACTTAATGTAAATTTGGGATTATTAAAGACTTACACCGGTCAATATATACTTCCCAGCTAATTTCAATCTAAACGCTCAATACGAAGTCTAATCTAAATTAGCCGAGAAGTTTCAAAGAAGCAACATGGAGCCGGACAAAATTATGATTTCGTTTAATGTACCTCATGCATACCAACACTAAAAAACTGTATTTGATATGTATCAGCGAACAAGCTTTAAATTCCAATGTGGTGAGAGAATTTTAATTAAATCAGTTCTTAGAATGTTAATCACCCATTAATTGCATGTCCGTCCGCAGGTAACAGCTACCAAACTACAAGGACAATTCAAACGTTGACTTGTCATTTCTTTCAGTTCTTGTGTGTTTGTCAAATTATGCACTACTTTATTTGAAGACGTAAATGAACTTTACCTTGACTCAGATTTTACCCAGCTTCAGCTGCCGAAACACCCACTTCTTTTCCTAATTAGCGACATTTCTCATTCAATGTTATGTAAAGTAATAAGTTGATGTAATGTCGTTAAAGGCCAAGAAACGAAAATGCCACATCACGAGTGTCCTTCGGGCAGCAGGTGTCTCTTTAGTAGTTGAGTCACACGGCTTATAATGGAAGCCAGTTCCTTATTTTAATTTTACACTTAGTTTTAAGGACCGCTGATCCACTCCACAAGAGACGCATATGTGCTCCCACTTAACTTCGAGGAATTAAACGTTTATGACCACTGCTTACATATAAAAGAACGCTGCTTCAGCACATAATGAACAGTTGAATGCACACGCATAAAGTTAAGGATACAGCAAAAAGGCCAAGCACGAGTTGGAAACTTCTGCTTTGTTTCTTTCTTATTTGTCGTTTAATGTTGTGTTTATCGCCGATCAAATTCCTTGATATCAACATATGTCACGGTTTACATCACAGAATAATAAATGCGACTTCATGAACAGTTAAAATGTAAAATGTGTTGTGTAATCAAATTTAAGGGAATTATTTTTTCAGAAAAGAAGCTTTTTCCTACAAAATCCATTATTTTTATATTCGTAGATGATATTTTATAAAACTATTCTTCAGGAGATAATTTCCAAGCAAAATATTCCCAATGAGGAAGTTTTAAGTTTTCACAGATATAATAAAGGAAGAACACTCATATTCGATCGATCAGACCTAATCAACATTTCTAAAGCTTCTACACCCTGCAGATAAACTGTAAAATAAAACAGGATACGTCTACCAAACAAGACAGTCCAGCCGGCAGACATTCCGTGATGCAGTGTTTATTTTTAACCATATCGATTATTTATTCTTAGGATGGCTTCAAGAGTGGTCGTGGGGTGATTTTGAAAACAGAATCACTGTGTGTGAAGGACCCGACCGCGTTGTGGGGTTTACGACGGCCCAAAATTGGGAACGGGTCGTGACGCACAGTCAAGTGGTAATACAACACAGCCACAGTGCGACAGGATCACCTGCCAGATGCACAAATGCGGTTATTATTATTATTATTATTATTATTATTTTATTTAGTGTTCTGTCTGAGGACAGGTCCATATGAACAGGATCCTTCCATCCTTTTCTCGGACTGGGACCTGTTCATATCCGTTCTTGGCAGATGATCCAGAAGTGGTTTGCCATTGCCTTCTTCTGTGTGTGAATGGAGTAATTGTTGGGATGCCACGGAGGAAAACTTCGTGTTGCCTAGACCACGGCCTTGCCCAACACAAGTTATAAATTCGGGTACCGCAGGGAATCGAACCCGAGACCTACGATAACTGCGGTAACCTACGATAATTTGATTGGCACAGAACTTATTCTGGCCACAACACCGAACACAATTCGGGGTAAAGTAATAATAAATAATGTCAGAATTAACGTGAACACGTCAAAATTCCACGAATAAATTATTAACAGACTTAACGCGACTGATTGGCAGAGAAGATTTTATTGATTGTACTCGCCGCGAAAGTCTCAAATCCTATAATAATACTAATATTTGCTACAGAAATCAGTCCACACCCACCCTGTCTTTTAAGATCCTTCCACATATTGTCCTCCCACCTTCGCACGTCTACTTCTACCCTCGTGATCACTTCAATTGACTGCTGCGCTACACGCCACATTGCTTTCCAGTTTAAATCTTTGTAATATGGCGACGAATAACTTTCCCATTTTACTCCCATGACATTTAGATTCCATGTTCCCTTCTGAATGTTTGTGCCCCCATAATCCAAAAGTTGGCATATTTTCGGTCGTAATTAGACATTCTTTTACAGTTGCGAATAAAATCATAATCTGGTAACAAAATGCATCAGTTTGTGTGGTGTTGGAGTAAGTAAACACAGACGTTCGCGTGCAAGCGAAACACGCCCAGAAATGTGGTCACAATATCGTCAAGTCACTCTGACCATTCTTATTTAAAGCACTGAACTTGAAAATGCTGTGTTGTACTGAAGACCCTTGTTAAAATTAATAATTCCCCCCACCTCTATCCTCCCGCCAACAAAGACAACCAAACTTGTTCTTCTCGAATTTAGCGCAACGCCTCTTCAATTAATCGTTATTATAATTAACTACTCTAACCACAGAATTCGTTCTGGAGTATAAATTGAGCAATTACCACGAAATCTCCTACATTC
>NW_019059694.1:1411074-1429100 GCF_000696155.1 Zootermopsis nevadensis | reverse complement strand
CCTTACCAGGGGAATCCACTTCACATATTCACATCCTATTCATCCTAAATCCACTTTAATATTACCCCTCATCTTTACCTAGTTCTTCGAAGTGGAATCTTCCCTTCACATTTGTTGTCCAAAAATTCTGTAAATTACGTGTTTCTAATTTGCCTATTTCCCGACTATTTCAAATTCCATGATAATCAGCACATGAATATTGAACGATTAACCATTTGAAGCTTTCGTTCCTCTACGTAATATTTAAAACTTCGGTTCACAGCTCAAATAAAACATTTCGTCAATTAAATATTAATTGGTTAATGCCGCTTAATGAAATAATCACTCTTTGTTCCGGAAATCATACGAAACCCACACATACAATCTGTGGGCAAAATCTTGAGTTACTGTTTGTTGAAGCAGGTGGTACATATAGTTACCACTGGGCTTTGAAGGTTCAACAGAAATGTGCTGACCGCAGTAGCGGCGACGCGGTTTCAAAGGCGCGAACTGTCCTGCCGTGGGTTCGTATATCTTTCGGAGATTGACACTGTTATCTGCGTTTTCGTTTTTCTAAACAAAGGCATTTCATAATAGGCCGACCCTCCTAATGCCAGAATCTATGGACACACTGCTTCTGAACGAATTCTCTCAATCAGATCAGGCCAAAGGGCTCAACATGCAAAAACTGAAACAAGAACACGTTATATAACTCCTCATGACGTAGTTCTTATTTAATTATACAATTAGCTTCCTGTAGGTAAATTGTTAAGTCTGTCTAGTGCTGCGTAAGGCCGTCTTGTTTGCTGACTTACAACGGACAGCGAAAAAATGAATTACAATGTCGGGGCCATCTGTGTCTAGGAAGTTGGGCAGTCATGATTCATCACCCCCATCAATCGTGATCTATGAGAGGTGAAAAAGTGAAGCTGCGTAAACCGAGTCCTACCTGTACTTGCCTCGTCTCCCGCATTCTAAACATGTCCAGCACGACACATCGTAATCGTTTTCGCTACTCAGAACTACACCGGGTGACCTAACACTCGCTACTATGTCTTATCCTAAATTGATCATCTGCGTCATACTTCTTAAACCCTAAAATTCTGCGTGCTATTTGTTTGGAAGCAATTTAATGTACTTTTTCCAGCACAATTAAGGACCAGTTTCACACGAATTGGCAAAATTACTGTTACGTATATCCCGGTCGTCTGCGTCTAAAAATAGACGGAATGATTGCAGTAATTGAATGGAACAATAAATACTATATATCTTGTTTTTACATCATTTAATTTGTTGGGTATTTCAAACACGTTATGGCAAAGGCAAATTGTGAAGTGTTTTTGCGACTTCCAAGTCCTTTCCCCCTCCAATGTAATTGAAAAGAACAGTACGACAGGACCTGTGTATAACTTACTTGCAGAAGGGCGATAACGAGTCTTGTATCGCCGCTGTGAACTGAGATGGTGCTGATGGTGGTAGTGGGGGCACGGGGCTGCTGCACCGCCTCTGTGGACTTTTCCTCCACATCCATGATCATCAGCACTCCACTAATTGTTAAGCACTGTCACACTTTAGGCATGCTCCGTCATACACAACCACACAAGTCAGCGACTCAACCCACACTGAGCGTGGCAGTTCCTCGTGCACACTGCTACGTGGCGCCACTCTCAACAGCGCCAAAGTTAAGCGAAAGCGAATTGCGTAATACGATACTATGTTTACAATATGAGCTTCTCCTACAGTGGAACCTAATTAATGGCTAGTGACAACAAGGAAGGAGGGGTGGGGCGAGGTCATGAGGGTAAATTCTAACAAACTTGAAGTTGAATAATTAATCCTCTTTCTGACGTCATAGTCCAGAAATGAATGCATATGTCAGACCCCATTCTCCAATAAAAGGCAGCATGCTGAATTTCGAGCACTTGTGAATTTGTTACAACTTCTAGGTTAAATTTACACATGGTTACTGACCGATTCACTTTATGATGGCTTCTGCTTCAAGCACAGCTTTCGCCAAGTTGTGGCACATCGGCCTTGAAACAAGCAAAAGTGAATGTAATTAATAATGTTTCAATCAAAGCTAAAATCAAAATCCTCTGCAAAATGAAGTGCATCTATGCCCCACTAACTTCTGTCGAATTGAACCAAGGACTTTGGGCCCGGTTACATCATCCGACGATTTACTCGAAACTGCATCGCCATGTATTTAGATTAGATTGGAAGAAAATAATCAGGGGGTGGAGCGTAGCGTTGTTTTATTTAAGACCGACTATCGGCAATTATAATATAAATTACATATGTTTTTCTGACAGTTTTCTTCAGGGCCTTGGCGATCTCTTATCAGATTCACGTGATTTCGCTTTGAGAACTATTTGTGCGTTGGCAGATTCTTCAATCAATTGCTCCTTGACGTAAACTTTAAGTTACCTTCTGCCCGTCGCATGTCGGGTATTTCGTGTTTATGTTTCCTAATTAAAGTCAAAACTACTCTTTCAGTGTATAACGGTGTTTACATAATTCTGATCCAAAGAGAGCTGAAAGCAAACCATTTTAAATCTGTCCAATATTTCTGCAGAATGTATTGCCACAAAATACAAATGTGTTATACTTAGTTGACCAAAGGCAAATGATCAATTTCCTACATCAGTCTTACCACAATATAAAAGTAAAATGAAACAGGAGCACAGGACCAATTTGGAAGGAACAGAAGAGGCAATACAATGGGAAAAATGTGTCCTTAAAGGAGCATAACTGATGTTAAGCACTCAGAGTATCCACTTTCAAAGTGTATTCTTTGCAATTCTGTAACCCTCATTGGGCTTCATGTTCATTCATTTGGAATCATAAGTTATTTTTAGAACTTTCTGCAGTAACGTGTAATTTTTCTGTTTCCCTCAGTCACTCTGCAAAAATTTTGAGATAATTCATTACTGCAGTCATTTTGTGGACATTAAACAAAGTTCGGAAAAATTTAGTGATAAATAAAATGAAAATTCTGACCCATATATTAAAAAAATACCAGTAACAGTGTAAAGCAGTTGCCTGTGGAATAAAAAATAATTTAAAAGCAAGAAAATTTTGATCATGAAGCCACAACTAAGATGAAAAGAGCAGCAGGCACCTGACCATTTTTGAACATCTATCAATAAGTAACGTTGTTTTGAATTTAGTGTCAAATTTGTGGTTATTACATGCATAAAACAAAACACAAGATATTCTGTGCAAATACAAGTAGACAATCTGTTAGTTTCATTCTTCCTTCTTTACTTCTATTTAAAATCATTAATAAAATACTGGGTGCAGGAATAATAAGATAAAATTGTAAAAAATATTTTATTGTATAAACAACATATAATTAACAATACATTAATATGCTACCATTCCATGCATTCGGACAAAACAACACAAAGGCAGTGTGTATTAGCTTGATGAACAAGTAAAGATGACCCATACACACGAATAAATTTTGTTATGCATAGTTTGCGAAGCATATTATGTTATAAAATCACATTTAACACGGTCTATTCCAGTTCCTGTTTTGTTCACAGGTTTCATGTTGTCTACAGTTTTCTATTTTTAAACTGCTATTTTATAGAATTTACAGACCATTCAATAAATATATCTGAATGTAAATACATTGTAATGAAATTAGAATCTCAACACTCATCAGGTCGAAAATTAGCACAGTGAAGTTCAAACAGATATAGTTTAGGACATATTTCAGCATTTCGGTGTCTGAAAATGTAACGATAAAAAGCGGCGGGATTCTAAAAATATTATCATTGACATTTCATCTACCACTAACTGAAATTAATATGATTATAAAGATTACTGAAAATCTATATTGAAAAAAACAGACGAATGCAAATTAATTGGTTCATAACATGAGATTTGAGGTTCTCGAGACAGTGAAAACATTAACAGTGGCTTTTTGGGTAGCCTTGTACATGCTTACCAACGTCGCAGAGCAACCTATCACCTCCATCTAAAGGGCAGGCAACGCCTTCCTCCGCGACGTTGTTAAGCAACTAGAATTCTGCACGGCATAATAACCCAGAAGACGACAATTAACACTTTGAGATTAAATTGTGATTCTGATCACTGAAATGTAAAAGATCAACAGTTTTAATTCTCACTTGGACTCAAACACAACTAAGAGTCAGGAAACAGAAAACCCAAAATATGCAATACAGCAGTTAGTTCGTTTCAAAATTTGAACTAAAACTGTCCTGTGTTAGAGGATGTCCAGATTACCACATGAACAATATTATATGATGTAGTTTGTGTAGTTAGGCCTTCTTTGCTTGTGGTTAATTGTAGAATATTAGCTACTATATAAACTATTATACTCCAACATATGAGCACTAAAAACAAAGCAACTTAACAAATAAACAAATCTTTGTCATAATAAATATCCAACTACTTAATAATGGTACTGTAAATGGCACTCAGAAACATCCAAATCCTTAAATGCTAGCAATCTCATAAATAAACCAATATATAAATTAACAATTTAAAATGTGAGTTTTAACTTACTATTTAATGGAAACATGTCTCGTAATGAGTCTGTTACATGACAAAATTCTATATCCAACTGTGGGGCATCGTTATCTGTAAACTGTGACTGAATGCTTCCAGTTCCAGGTAATATAATTTATAAGTGTTAATTATATGTGTTACATGGTCTTGATATATGAAGACATATCTGGTTCTAAGCTATATGGCATCACTTATGTGCATAGATCATGTAATAATCTGCATGAAGTAGAACGTCAGATATTAAAAACTCCATCGGAAATTTCAGTCTCGTGTTTATCCGCTGTAGACCTGATATACTGCAAAAGTGACAATCTAACATTTTAAGTGCAAAAGAAGTGCCATATTTATTTAAAAATTTAAATTATTTTCAAATAAAATATCATGCGAGGTACAAAACATATTTTATAATAAATGAAGCGCTGTAACCTGT
Source organism: Zootermopsis nevadensis (assembly GCF_000696155.1). The sequence continues at coordinate 1,424,152 of NW_019059694.1, read as the reverse complement.
AATCTCTCACATATGAAACAGCCGACTGAATAAACTGAATTTTCTGCTCCTATAAATTAATATCTTGAAAATAAATAAACGTCCTTATTCCCAGTATATTTAATGAAAATACAAGTATTTTAAAGTGAGGATGGACATTACGAAGTTAAGATGTGACGTTTCTGAAGGCATTCTGTTTGTCAAACTTGGTCCTCTTTCTTGGCTATTACACAGGCAAGTCAGGTATGTTTCACATTTTATAGTTAGAATATATATATATATATATATATGAGATAATATTTTTCATTATCACTACTTTATTGAGTCATCGTTTTCACTAAACATTATTCAGTTATGTAACTTATTCTTAATTGGAGCAAAGAATGATTTGTGTTCGAATATCATTAATGTATGTCACACGTAGACAAACAAAACATTAAAAAGAAATGCACAATTTACACGGAAGAAATAATCTTCCAAATGCAAGATAATCTGCTATATCTTTCAGAGCAACAAAATTCAGTGAAGTCGTCATGGGCAATAAGCCACATTAGGTGGTTGCAAAAACTCACGTTGTGAGAACCGTCTCAGTCCTCAACATCAGCAATCTGATGTCTGCGAATCCACAGACATCAGATCCCTCATGATGAGGACAGAGACTGTTCTCGTAATGCCAGTTTTTCTGTGACCGCCTGACACAGCTGATTGCTGAAGAGGACCTCGTTAAAATGTAAACATTAGTGGTTTTGATTCTCGACGCAATTCGTTATGACACAAAAATTATCTCAGTTCTTTTGTGAGACTAAAATCACAAAATGGGCAGAAAGTGCCCACTCATGTCTTGCTAATGAATTATGATCATTTATTATTAGTGACAGAACATTTTGGTTACTGTATCATTAAATAAGCAGTGTTGCCAACACAGTAGGCATAACCTGCAACCTGACTAAAATGTCAGTACTGCAGCCCTTTGAATTGGGTGAACTTTCAACTTTTTCAAACTTAACTATTAATGACAAAGTACGTACTGGGCAGGAGGAGAAGCACGACACATCCAACTACTTATATTCTGCATTCAGAAATGTTCTTATTTGTTATATTCTCATAATTTGGAGGCTGTGTGATTTCTTTATTTCTGTGTATAAAATGTATTAGGCAAAGACTTCTAAATATTCTGTCCATACGTGATTGCTCAAATCTGAGTGGTCCTGTTAGTGAGACTTAAACACGCCAAGATGGCCTAAATGGATAAATACAACAGAAAATAATGTTCAAATATAATGCACTGTGAGTAAAATCTGTCGACCAACACAAACACTGGACAGATCAGTATTAAAATCTGCATGTTCTGTAATTTCATGAGATTTGCCCCAAGAATCGCGTGTATATTTAAAATACAGGCATCTGACACATCCTTATATTCTGTAACTCACGGACTATCGCAAATCTAGAACGAAATAAGGAACAATAACCTGTTAGATGTTACAAATGTGAATCAGATGCAATAAACAACCTCTATCAAAGGTAGTTTTCCTGTTTTAAAGAAAGCTCATAATTTATATAACAAACACAAGATCACTAGAAAGGGCAGGAGACACGATGATGCTATTGTGGCCTTAGTCAGGGAAGTTTTTGTATGTAATTACTTTTATATCTTTTTTGAGCAGTAACTAAGCACCAGCTGGTGAGTTTTAGCTATGAGCCATGCAGCCATCAAAGAATTCCCTTCACAGCATGTCTTGTTATATGCTGATGATAGCAGTGCCTTGAGTCACCTTGAGCCCTGTCATCAGACTGCCTTACCTCTTTCAGTTGACCGAGTAGCTGATCGTCGAGGTCCGAGGGGCTCGCGGTGTCATTCGAGGTTTTCGGCTTGTCTTCGTCACGCTGTCCTCCAACTCCTCCACTTTGTACCCGTTCAGTTGTCAGCGTAAATGACGTCACTCCTAATGTATCTCCGTGAGATAATTTCAGACGAGTTGTCTCCGTGACTTCGTGAATTACAACATCTGTTGTAACCTGACAGGCAATGAAAATGACGTAAAGTGAATAAAAGTTTCACGTCCCAATCTTCAGCGGCCAGTTTAATTGTGATGGTATTTGCATTTAAATGTGCACAACTAGAATCTGCCATCTTTCTTTAATCCCTTTTGAGCCATATTTTGTATAAACACATGTAGACACACAAAATCAGCATGCACATAAATTTAGTGTGATGTTATATTGTGTGTTTTACATACAAGAAGCATAAAATACCATTAAATATTTCAGGTTTTTAAAGTGATTCAATGTCATTGTATACCATGTGCTTCTACACATCGCCAACCCTCCAAAACAGGATCAACATGCAAACTTTTGTTTCCCAAATAAAACACCATGTGCCATAAAATATCGAATCATACATAAGTCTGATTAACTTTCGCCAATCAAACCCCACATAATTTTGGTTTCAACATGTAATCTATTTCTTGAGGATCATTGTACCCTTCTAGGCCTGAAACACCGAAGCCCTCATCTGCTCTGCCGTACCACAAGGCTACGTGCCAATATCAGTAAACTCACCTCTGTAACCGTTCTTACGACGGCTCTCTCCGCCTCGCTCTGGGAGGAAGGTTGATCACTGCTTGCGTCTTCCTTCTGACGCTTCTCTTGGCCGCTGTCATCCGTCCCCCCGTCGGACTGGCGGTCTACTTCCCACCACGGAGATGCGCCACCACATTCTGATGCCGTGTGGAATGACGACGATCTCGAAGGTGGTGTGCACGTGCACTCAGAAGCCGTGACGAAATCGTCGTCGGACTTACTGTCGTCTGCAGAAGCAGTCTTCGAATGAGTCTTCAGGCTGGAGTACCATTCCTGCGGATATACGACGACGCTCAATGTCAATTCTACGAAACAAGTGACATATGATTTTTAATTATTGTGCTACAAAGAAGGTAATTTTTGTAATGCTCATGATTAAGGAAATGCTTTGAACGATCGTGATTTTAAAGAATAAACACAAAACTTCCACATACACGTTTCCTTATGAGCAATAAACCCTGTTTTCCAGTTTCGCGGGGAAAAAAGAAACAAGGTTCCCGTGTACGGACCTCAGGCGTGGTGGCCGCTGTGCCATCCAGGATCCGCTTGATGTTGGAGCCGTGCTGCGCGCCACACAGGGACGCGTCTAGTTGCTCCGCCAGACCCGTCACCTCGGACAGCTTATCGGAAATCGCCTCCACAGCCGTCGCATTGCCTCCACCGTCTACTGACCTGCAACGGAGAGCCCTCTCGTTACACCTCATGAAACAAATCGTACTTTAGCAATCAATTCTGTGTGTCTGTATCACTTCGCGCTTCTAATCCAATTCCTCTTCCTCTATGCCGACAAATAACTTAGTAACGAGGCAGAATTCAATAATTCTCCTTTAAACAGTTTAAATTCTGAACCTCTGTCCGCATATTAGAGGTGAAATACTGACATAACACTCTATTTGAACCTGTACATTCAATCCGTACAATTGACATTTAAAATAAGTCACACAATCGTATAATTTTTAACGTTATACTTTAACTGAAGCGAAAGTTATTTTCTTTCAGAATTTGTTAACACGCTTCTTAAGAAGTTTAGAAACTTCTTCATGTAATTTTGTTTACACTGTGAACAAGGGCACAGAAACAATGAAGAAGGTTCTTATAGCAGGGCACAGCCATAAGAATGTGAAATATATTAAGTAAATAAATGCAAATAAGAAACTTTATTGTCTGTTTGCTTTCTCGTATGTAACGTCTTTGAATTTCTTAACGCCTTGTCGGACTCTCGGCGATTATGATAAGCATATCCAGAAGTGCATTTTAATTTAGATAATTTATCTTGACCAGAAATTGTTTTATCATTGTCGAGTCCCTGCAAATGGAACTTTCGTTTACTGCCAGACTGGATGTGAAAATTGGTTTCTTAAAGAGACTGAAGGTGTTTGGGAAGAACACAAAAACAAACAATGCTTTTATATAAACTATTATTTTAAGTATGTTCACATTTTACTTTTTGGGCTTTTTCTTTATTTTTCATTTAAGTTCGGTGCTGGCAATGCGCCAGATTTTAAAAGGTCGAATTTGGAAAATATGTGTGGCTCCAAAGTGGATCACTGGTGTTGATGTCTTAAAGCCGAGTCGTCTCCAATGTTGTCAGATGCGTTAACTCACTTAGCGTCATAATATCCATCAGCGACTCCTAAAGCAACGCAGCTAAAATTATAAAAAGAAGTAACGAGGTTGGAAATAGAAACCAATTGCGAAAGTCACAGCAATGTTGCCAACGTAAGGTGGTTGTGGTGTTCGGATTAAATAATACGACAAAACACGTGGTAAAAGAAGTAAACACAATACAACGAGAAAGTTTATAAGCCATAGCACTTTCCAAACAATGCTCTGATTATCTAACAAACAAAAAAAATATGTTTGTAACAGTCTTCGAGAAACTTTGAATCAATACTTATTGTTTATGTAAACATTTCACATGTGTTAAATAGGGCACGTCCAAGTCACCTGTAAAACATTTAAAAAGTTGATTTAATATTGCATTAGGCTACGCTGACATAAAGATCAACTGTTTCAAAATTTACCTTCGGATATAATTTCTTTCTCTAGTTTAAGGAAAATTATGTCTAAAGTGCCTATCATCTTCTGGACTTAAATTTGTGTAGATTAAGTGTTACCATAAAATCGTTCTGTTCGATTTACAACTTCTACTTTCGGCGATGAGCGGCGTCGAATGTTCAGAATTATCCAACTATTCAATCAACATCGTCAAATCGATGGCAATAAATTCGTTTAAATTACTGCAGGACGTAAAGAAATAAAAGTGTAATCGACGTCAAGTATTAAAGCCTCAGGAATTTGTACAGGCGTATTCAGATTTTGAAAATGCTTCATATTTGGGATAACTTAATCGTTTATAAAATTAAACTCTCGGACTAAAAGACAGTTTAATTAAGAAATAGCTCTGTTAAAAGACATGAACAATGTCATGTAATTTAATGTGTTTTAGATGCCTGATAATTTAAAGCGAAACATATCCAGTTTTTACCTGTTAACAAATCGCTTTCATCATACGATTTACTATGAGCAAATTTCAACAAATATATACGGACATAAACAACAAACTAGTTTTTTGTTCTTTGTACTTATAATACATATTGTAATAATACATTATTTGGTTGACGATTTATGCCATGTAATATAACAGTACACAAATAGTTCGTAGTTGTGGAGAGGGTAAAAATGTAGGGGAGGAATTAACGGAGCGGCAGATAAGCAGGTGCAGGTGCATGCACAGGCAAAGTCGTTTGATTTCATTTTATAACCGTTGCGTTAATGTGAAAAGCCTCGGTCTGAATCAACAGCGGCTGATGTCCTCTTCAACTTACATTATTCCGCGGCGTCTCCTTCCTATCCGCTTTGCTCCATCTCCTGCACTGCGACTGGGCAGTCCGTCTTGTTGCGTCGGTCGCACGGCAGAGGGAGGCAGTTTATATTAGGATTGTATCTTTCCTTCCTTCACATTGGAGGCTTTTGCCAGGGTCGGTGCCAAGTCTGTCCAGAAAGGACGCATTCCGACGTTTCTCAGAGTTCTCTCCCTTGCACAGTTTCTTCGCCTCCTTGCCGGGTCCAGAGTTTACGAAATCCAAAACACTGCCTACCCGGCTTACAGGTTATGTACTGCTAAGAAAATATTCTGTGTCTGAAGTAGTTTACTTGTTCACAAGGCAGGGGAGAAAGCCAGTAAACTGACTGACTAAGAGACGGACGACTGGCGTTTCATTCTCCGACAAAGGCAGAATTTTCGTGATGCTGCTATTCCGAATTTTGGACTCGTTAGTAGATGCCAACGTTTGGGAGAAACATGCTGTCTCTATCTGCAGGGCCGAAGCCTTAGACGCCGAAACCCAGAAGAACAGCATCATCATCCTTACGGCCGTGAAAACTTCAAATCTCGCAGCATGTCTGTTCTTCATCACGACAAAACAGGCTCTGAGACGCGGCGTTCACTGGGTACTGACGGCTGTATCCCCTTTCCGGGACATACAGAAAGACGGCCCCAGAGCCGGCGTAGCTCAGTCAGTATAGTGACTGGCTACGGTGGACGACCGGGGTTCGATCCCCGACGGGGGCAGAGGATTTTTCCTCTAGCCTCTGCGTCCAGACCGGCTCTGGGGCACACCCAGCCTCCTCTACAATGGGTACCGGGGTCCTTTCCCGGGGGTAAAGCCGGCCGGGGCGTGATGCCGACCACTCACCCCCATCTAGTGCCGAGGTCAAGAATGAGTATGAGCTATACCTCCTCTCCCCCTAAGCGCCTACATGGCGTATAGTGGGACAGCTTTGCCTTACTTTACTTTACAGAAATACAACCCAAGTATAATAAATCAATTTTGGTCTACTAACGAAACGTTTTGGCGCTTTGCCAACTACAAACATTATTTAACATTGAATGACAAATGGTTTTACGTCTACATAGGCCTATGCTTAGTCTAAAATCATTCACATGCTTGAGAAACCATTCAACAGAATCCTGAGGCTCAGCAGTCGGGCAGGCGTCTTTAAGCCTCTCATATCTCAGTGACGTGAGGATCTGGTAACTGTAAAAAGGCTACATATATTTTCCAGCCAATCAATCCGAGTTCAAGTTATACCCCATCGGGACACTGTAGCTGCTTTCGTTCACTCAATCAACCCAACTTACACTTGCTCAGGACACAGCGGTTCCCTCAGACGTGTCCGCAGCAGCCTCCCCAGTCGCACCATGCGGCCCACTTCCAACAGCAGGCGCTCCCTGCTGCTCAGGAATTTGTGAAGCCTAGAGCCATGGGACAGTGCCTTCACAGACTCTGTCAACTCTTGCAGCTGGTTGCAGTGCTGCCACCAAAACACAACATACACAGTCCACACTGCAACGTTAAATTTGTGAACCAAACAGGTCTAACAAAAGATGATGCACCAGTAGTGCGTTAATGAGTGTAAGTTACCTAACTTCTTAAATATCTGAAATAATGTGCTACAGCAGGAGTTCTCAAACTTTTCCAGACATGGGACTGCCTTCACCCTTGTCTATTCACTTGTGGGCGACAAGATTATAAACGAGATAATTTTATTTATTAAACATGCTACTGAACTAGGCCTGCTATTGTAAACAAGTTCAGATAGGCCATTCACTCAGTCATTTTCTTTAACAAAGTCAGTCTCTAGCAAGATACTTGGCAATGCTTTCACATGAGTGATAGCACAATATCAAATTTAATTTCTGTTAGGATGGGATTCATTTGCTTCCCGCACCGCCACGGTGGTCTAGTGGTTAATACGCTGGGCTTGTAATACTGGGGCGTTAAATGTTGCGGTCCCGATGGAACCCATGTACTGATGGGTCGTGAATCCTGTTAACCACCAATGCACACCATGCTGAATGGTGTGTACTGGATAAGAAAAAAAAATTGCTTCCCAACAAGTGTTCATCAGTAAAATGTGTCTTACTTCTTGAATTCATATTCTACATTAAGCTGAACAATTGCTCACAATAATAGTTAGGCTACTACCAATAATAAAAACATTAATAAAACAAGTTTCCTGATATAAGATAACTATTTCTCATCAAACAAAGACACAATGTCACACTAAATGTACACAGACTGTGCAAACAACATCGGTAGGTCACAGATTGAGAACTCTTAGTACCTCTTCAACACTGCGATGGAAGACGGCAGAGACCCGCAAGCGCGTCATTTGCTCTTGTCCCACCATCTGCAGCCTCTTCCAAGAATGCCAGAGGTTCTGAGACAGCTCACTGTTGCCATCAGTAGGCAGCTTGCAGGACTGCCGCAATGCCAGGGCAGCACTCAGTAGCTGATGGCCGTACTCATATGTACCCTGTGCAGACAGACGAGATGCACTTCCATAACTAATGGTACACTCTTATCTACACCCAGGTCTCACAAGCATTCTCCTCTCTTGTGGTATCCTAATAAAAATTTTGTACACACTTTTCATTATTTTCAAGTAGGCTACATGTACCAGTCATTTTATCCTCCAGCTATCTGGGTTCAGGACCCAAAACTTATTAAAAATTTAATTAAACCAGATCTGCAAGACCAGCCTGGAATATCCCATTCATTCCTCTTTTGTCCATGAGACTGTTTTAACATAACATAAATTGACATAATCCAAAATATAAAACAAACACTTCAGATTTCTAAGAAGATAACACATTGTGATGCAGGAAACAAAGGAAATTCAAATTAAAAGTCTCTTTTTCTGGTGTGCTGAGAACAGCTGCAGGATATGTGTGCATTTCCTAATGCAGATTCTCCAAGTCCGCACTCATATGAGATGGGTTACATAGGCCTATTTAACGTTTTGTAATGTATCATTAAATTAATTTTTGCATAGGCATATTGAATCGACAATACTAACACGTCCAGTTTGCAAGCCAATCAGATTATACAGAAAATGACTGCATGTCCCCCCCCCCTTTTTCTTACTTTTGCACACACTGGAAGCTGAATGCCAGAAGAGGTGTAATGTATTGAATAGATAGCAGTCTCTTACCTTAGCTGTCTCCTGGAAGGACTGGTGTTCCTCCTTTTGAGACTGTATCTCATAAACATTACAACCCACATGCACATGTGACTTCAGCATCACCTACAGAGAAAATAGCAAAGTAACAGGTTTGCACATGCCGTGGCTTTATAATATATCACACTGTTGCTCCCACATCAATTTGACCTGTATCATGAGGGTATATATAACTTTGTTTCATAGTTGTCTATGCTAAAAATTGATAGTTCATGTCTGTTGGTATCTCAGACACTAAGGAAAGTATATTCTGTGCTGAAGTATGTTACTCTGAAACGTTGACATTTACTTAAGAGTTCGTACAATCCAGGAAACTAACACAGACACAAAAGTAAAACTGTACCTGTAGTTAATTTTGTTCAATTGGGATTAAAAGTATATTTGGTTAATGCCATTTGTTGAAGACTTACAACTAAGTTTCTGTTGACAAAACTTCAAAGGTTCCACACCACTAACGTTAAAACCCATCACTTGACACTATCCAAGCAGTTCTACTGACTTCCTATCCTCACAACCCTTTTATCTAAAACTCACACTATCTCCTTCATGCTCCTCCAGCTGTACCACTTTTCCAAAGATCTGCACAACAAGATTCTATATGCAACTCATGTCTCTTCCATCCAAGCAAAATGTTCATCCTGTTCTTACCTCCTAAATTTCAATGTCCTAATAATAGTAGGTAAGCAGCAGGACTTATAAATGGTTGTCATGTAACAAGTGAAATTTTCCAATCTACTTCTCCCTCAAAAATCATAAATAACATTTAACCAACATTTGCACATCAAAGAAATATTATTACACGTGTATGCACGACAGGCAAGATGAAGAAAATGTGCACTTACACATTATTTCCAAACTGCTGATCATGTTTCTTCATATGCGTACAGCATGTCCTGACACAACATACATGAAACATAGTGCGTATTTTTCTCGCTTCCAGTAAATACCCACTGACCTGGAATAAGTCATCAAGCCACTGTACAGCCTGTGCCGCATCCCTCTCGTAGGCCTGAATGTGTGACACCTGTGCCAAGGTCAGTTTGTGCAGTTCTACGCTGTCACAGAAGATGTTCTTCCTGGCTGTCGTGGCATCCAGAAGCTCCAGTACATTAGCAATATCACTCTCGTAGTTCACCTCCACATCCCGACCCAGCGCGTCCTTCACGGGCATAGACAGGATGTCTGCGAGCTTCTCACCTTCTTTCATCGCCTCTCGTCCCAGGAGTTCTGGTATATCACACATTCAGTTGCAATACTGTGTTACTCTTTGATGTTTTAAACACAAACTGCAGCAGTTGCAAGGGAGTGTGAATATTTGTTTAACTTGTTATGGGCTACATATTGTGTGTTTTGTGAAATGCACATAAATTAATCCATAATGGAGAAATGGTATGAGTCCACATGATTCATCTTCAGAACTGCCAAAGGGATCCTGATGAAATTTGATAGTGGATATCTACATTAAATATTGTCAAGCTACTAAGTTTCAGTTCACATTGATGAAATATCTATATAATACATCAAGCTCAAATTAAACTTAAATTACTAACTTTGCTCAGAATGACTCATAAAATATTGTATAGAACATAAATATGTGTCTGATTGAGATAATAAACTTTCATGTTAAATATGCTTCAATATGGTTGGTATGTAATGAAATACAAGAAAAAATTAATGTAAACTGCTATGTAAGACAAAATGTTATTCGTCTGCAATGTAGCAGAAGTTGTTAATTTGTTTTTCTTCATGATTTTAAAAAGATACATGGTTATATATTTCAAGTAATAACTGATTTCTATAAGTGAACTAAGTTTTGTTGGAAATATTTAAAAAGGTTGTAATTCAACATAAATGTTATAAATGGCCTATTTATTCAAGTCTTAAATTAATATGTCATATGAAATACAAATACAATAAAATATACAAATATAGAAGATTTATGAAAAAATGAAATTCGTCTTATTTCAGAATGACATTTTGTACAAGATATAGTTATAGTAGTGAGGTTACACATTACAATTTAAATTAATTTTAATCATTAATTAGAATCTCTTGAGTATGTCCTTAGATGACACAAGTTGACAGACAGAAATCCTCCCCATAACAAATATACAATATTTTAATGCTCTTGGTGAAAAATACATACAAAATCTGATTCAGAGAACAATACCAATAGACTCCATATTTAAGGCAGAATCATACCAATATTTATGTGACTCTCTTGTAGTTCTACCAACATTGTGTCTGCTGACTCCAAATCTTCAACATCATCACACTTCAATAAGGATTCAAACACTTCATTTGTTTGGTCAAAATACTGAAATCAAACACACAAAATTTTTAACATAAAACAGAAATTGCCTATTTTATGTTAGCAGAGCTTGTGATATAAAAATGCTGGCAAAATTTACTGCACTGAAGATTATAATGCTGAAATGAAACCTAAATTATAATACTGTAATTTAATTAAATTTAGGCTAGTGTATAGGTTACTATATGATGGCATACTAATCACAGAACTTTTTATCTATTTAGTGAATAATGAGAAGAAAGAATTATTATGAATCCTATTTAATACCAGTATAATGATGTTTACCTGGAAGGAATGAAAGAAATCTCAGCAAAAATAGTCTTGAAACAAGTACCTCTCAAATAAAAGTGAGGGCCATTAGTGCTGAAAAACCTGTTAATTATGTAGCTTTTATACCATACTGGGATACTGGGAACGACCTGTTTTTCAAGTGCCTGAGCACTGCGGGTCCCAACTTTCGTTAGCCACAGGACAACCGAACACAAAAAAACGCGGACGAACATCCATGGCTTGAGTGGGATTCGAACCCACGGTTCCAGCGATCAAGCGGCACAAGGCCCACGCCTCAGACCGCGCGGCCACTGTGGACCCCATCACAACATAACATCCACTATACTATTTATACATATTTTAAGCACTTCAGAATATTCTGCTGACAACTCCTTGGAGTAGAGTTGCTTGGAAGCATTTCATTGAGGCTCAACTTGACAACAGTAATGGCATGGCAATCATATTGCTTACAGTTCTACAATTGCCTACAGGCATACTGCCTACAGTTCTAGTGAGAGCTAACCTCCGAAACAAGGCGAAAGAATCTGAGTGAAGTGATCAGCACATTGCGGCGCCTCTCAAGCCGTGTTGCAAAACTGCGGCATACAAAGTCCATGAAGTCTCGTTGTGATTTTAGGTCCTCTGGCAGTGCGATGTCACAGTGTGGAAGTCTGTCTATCTTGTGCAGCAGCTCCGCATATTGACCATATGTGTCCTGTGACAGCATGGAAGGTGAACTCATCACATCCCTGAATATATAACTGTGGCGATCAGGACATTATTTAGACCTACTTTTCATCTCATTGTAAAAACCAGGCAACTAAACTCTACACTATGTGGTTGTTTGTTTGGGTTTTTTGTGGATTACTTAATAACACTGTCAGTAGCTCAGACTATATACAGTAGAATGACTTACATACATCTTTATTACATTCCATGGATCCATAAGTTAGTCAGATGACAATAGGATGTAGAATAAGTCACAATCCAATTAATGAATGCTGGATTGGAAAGAAGTGGTCCTAGCCCATTTTAAGGTACTGTCTTGGCATTTGCTTTGAGGGACTGAGGAAAACCATTAAAAACCTCATGGTAACTTGTCTCCAGGCTGAGATTTGAACCCAGGACCTACTGAATATGAAATGTGAGTGCTAATCACTTGGCTATGATGTTCAGTAAGTAGTTATATGACAATGCTAACAGTATTTCTGACAAAAGTATACACCACAGAGTGGAAGGTAAAAACAGATGTTGTATTTTGACATGCATTTGGAATATGAAATGCAGTGATCATTTTAGCCAGAAAATGTAACGTGAAGAGACTTCTTGGGAGACCAGGAGTAAAGAGGAGGATAATACTGAATGGTGTCACAAAGAAACAGGGAAAGAAAACAATTGACTGGATTTAAATGCCTAAGGATACAGATCCTGGGACAGACTTTGTGAATGCAGAAATTAACTTTGGTTCTATTAAAGCAGGAAATGTACTGAGATAGGTGAGTGGGATATTTGGGATGGTGGGAATCACCTTTCAAGATATGCAGGCATACACTTTCCATGCAATGCCCTGAAAAATAAGATTTTAAAGGTGCAATTCATGTCAGAGTATAGAGTGTTTCAGCACACATTCTTTTGCACCTTCACATTCTGGAATGTTCTTAGCAGTTATGAATAGTTTTGATCTCTAAATAATGAATGTTGACATTACTGATTATAGGAAATTGAAAACTGTGATTTTGGTGTGATTTTCAATGGCATACACCCCTACTGAATTTCATTATTATCTGTCCAGAGAAACACAATCAGACCTTTTTAGAAGAATTTCTGTGACTGCGTCCCATGAAAACCCATTTTGCTCAAACATACCCTACATTGGAGCTCCAAGGTCTCATGCTCCTGCCTCAGTTC
>NW_019059694.1:1385833-1400255 GCF_000696155.1 Zootermopsis nevadensis | reverse complement strand
CCAACGTTTCAGAGGTCATACTGCCTCCGTCATCAGGACGATGAGTATGAAGATTTTTGTCTTCTGGGTTGTTGCGCTGTGTAGTCTGGTCGATGTTAGCCAACGTTTCAGAGGTCATACTGCCTCCATCATCAGGGCGATGAGTACGACGATTTCTGTCTTCTGGATTGTTGCTCTGTGTAGTCTGGTCGATGTTAACCAACGTTTCAGAGGTCATACTGCCTCTGTCATCAGGGCGATGAGTATGAAGATTTCTGTCTTCTGGGTTGTTGCGCTTTGTAGTCTGGTCGATGTTTACCAACGTTTCTGAGGTCATACTGCCTCCGTCATCAGGGTGATGAGTATGAAGATTTTTGTCTTCTGGGTTGTTGCGCTGTGTAGTCTGGTCGATGTTAACCAACGTTTCAGAGGTCATACTGCCTCCGTCATCAGGACGATGAGTATGAAGATTTCAGAGGTCACACTGCCTCCGTCATCAGGGCGATTCAGAAGACGTAAATCTTCATACTCACCGCTGTGAAAACCTCAAATCTTACATTAATCACTTCCTTTGTTACATATCACTGGGCCACTTCATGATGCTCACAAATTTCTTCATATTGTTTAATACAGAAGACATGTGGCACGAAAGAAGTTATGAATATCGGTAACACTGTCACTGCATCTCCTTCTCGGTCTCCAAATAAGAGCATAGAAATTGAATCATCTTAGTGGAAACATCGACAAGCGTTTATAATTTATTTTCTTGAAGCTTTTCAAGTGACTCGTCATAATGTTTTTTTAGAAAAACACGTCTGAAACTACATTGACGTGGCTCAATACCAGGCAGTCTGTTTATTTCCTAAAATTATGACCACTCGTTGGCATTAATTTCCCTTTTATAAGCAGTGATAGAACGACGCAAAATTAAAACGACTTTCTCCGTGCACTGGTAGTGGAATCGATCAGAAAATAAATAACACACACGAATTGATAAGCTTATAATTATTTGTATTACAGAAATAAGTGAATAGAGCAGGTCCTAAAGATGGAAGTCAAAAGAATACCCAAATACGTATAAACCGCTTTGTAAATAGACGTTTTAGGATACAGAAAACGATAGACTGATGAGATGTAGGTGTAACAGGCATTAAGGAATAGCGCTGGAAAGAAAAGACATGTCTTCCAAGAATCTCTAAAATTCGTTCAAACGTCGGAATTACTTTGTGTAAAAAGAAAGTTTGGCGCTGAATATTTCATAGGACATTTAGTCAAATATTTTTAAGAAAAATAATAATTGAGCGTGAATATGTAGGGGCGAAGGGGGCTAGTTCGTACAATTTTAAATTACGATTTTTTGTGCATTTATTCTTAAAATTTACAAAGTTAGCAATTATGGCTTCAGGTACTACTACTATTCTGCTATATTAATAACATTTTTTCAAAGGCCTATTCATATTTGTTTCATCACGGTTTGTAAAAATGTGCCCTTGTTATGGTACTAGTTGTTACAGTGAAAGGGAAAAATGTTACAACACACTGTATTAGTAAACAGAAGGAACAATTCTGACCTATATTAAGTAATTAATTACAGACAATATACCAATTAACAATTAATTACAGAAATTAACTTCAAACATATGAAACATTTTCATCATATATAAGCAGCTTGCCTTAACGAGATTCTTCCAGAAGAGACTTCATCAGCTGCTAACTTAAACGTTTCCAAACTTGTATTACCTCTATTAGTCTTCCTTTTGTACGTTCGTACCATCTTTCATGATAAAAAAATAAAATGCAATCATTTGCCAACGCAAGTTATTTCAAAAGATATAGGTCTGCAACAAGGTGCCCCTTGTCTAGTGTAACAACTGCCACCACGGACCACCATTTTGATTTTACGGTCAAAGCAGTTTCAATATTCGACCGAAGTGTAGAACGAAGTACACGCATTGCTCTTAATATAAAGAGCCTAAGGAAATTTTAAAGAAAGCCAAAGTCAGATATTTGTTTTACTTTTTATTGGTAAAAACACTTAAATCAACCTAGCTCACGTAATACACAAGCTACAAGTACCATATCTCGGGTAGAACTGCGCACAGGGGAGACGCAATTGATACGAGACTCGTGAGATGCTGCTGCAAATGAGTGATTTTTAAACTAAAATATAACAACTTGCCCTTCTCCCCTATACTTTATAAACAATCGTAGGCCTACGTACTCATACCACTTATAAATATTTTCTCTCAAAGAAATTCGTCTATTGCTGAAGTCAGCTCTAAATAACACAGCAGGAACATCTACCTCACTTAATGAAAGGCAAAATAGGACGCCGGTCTCTGGGTCATTCTGCTACAGTTCGTCACACATTTCATGGTTCTATTAGCATCTTCTTTACTAAAGAATTTAACGGAATGTTCCAGGAGAGAATGGAAATGTGGAACAAATTTCTTCACTGAACCTACATTCCTCTCGTACACTCAGTCGATTCGTGAAGTAATCAACCATTTTGTGGCAAACGGACGACAATCAGCTGCTCCGCCAACGGCGGGGTGTTGATATTTCATCATCACTATCCAACTTAACCATTTCAGTGGGTAAAATTAAGGCAGGCTCTGGAGCGAGTGACTTACATTTCAATACAACAAGAGCGGACAATTATTTGTTATTGCTCGGAGGCTTGAAGGGCATAGTTTGAAGTCGAAACGGAAAAGCCTCAAAAGAAAAATTGTGGATTTACAATGACATCAGAAGGTATAAAAGATAAATTCGTTAATAATTCTTTTCTGATACACCGTTCAACCTTATTGGCTGTTTTTCGAGATGTTAAGACATGAGTTAAACGGAATATGAGATGGGCTGAATTTGATGTTCTCATGCCCAGATGTAAATACGGTAAGTGTAGATTATTAACGTCTGAGTGTGGTATTGGCCCCAACACGTGCATTTTGATCAACATCCCTGCTTCTAATAGTTTATTTACTGTAATTTCCATAATCCACAACACGGTTAGGTTATTAATAATAATATATAGAACATCGCTGAGGAAAGCTTCCTGCTTGCAGATCGTAATTTGCCCACCTTCTTGTAGAGGATTAAAATTACATTTGACTTCATAGACACTGTCCATATAAAAGAATTTTCGTGAGATTAACTCCACGGTTGAGAGTAGAGTTTATAGTTCAACCTCCCCCCCCAAAAAAAAAAAAAAAATACGAGAAAAGAGTTCATATTGGGTGATGAAGAAGAGACCAATGTCTACGTCACAACAAGAATTTTATTTGAAAGCCTCGACGCAGATTTTCCACCTCATGAAATGAATATTTTCGAAATAAGACTTAATAACGGTAAAGACTATTTGTGTTTCTGTGTATTTAATAAATGTGTCAAATGAGAAGTGATTACGAAAGTATGTATTGGCTAGTACAATAGAATTTAAACGGAGAGACTAGAAAAACACGAAAAACTCTCGGTCTTGGGGTCGATACTCGAATAAGAGACCTGAATACGGGGCAAAAATCCAACTACAATTCGACGTCAGAGGGCTGTAGCCGGTGAGGAAACGGATATATAAGAATAGTGAGCATGACGGACGAGGAAGTTTAAGGAAGCAACTATACTGTTAAAGTAGCAGGCTATCTTGCAATTTGTGCAGAGGACATGCGGAAAAATCACAATAAAATCTATTACGATCGGCTGAGATTTGAATTATTGACTTCCCGAATACAATTCAAACGTTCTACGACCGAAGGTACAGCATCTGCAGTTAGCACAGTCACTAAATAATTCAACCGCTACAACATAAGGAACATGCTTGGTGATATTAATAACTAAAACGCTTTCATCTTTCTGTTTTTGAAAGATCCACCACGCCATGAAGACGAATGGAGGTAAATATCCAAGCATTCTTAACACGTAACATCCACGCCATGAAGACGAATGGAGGTAAACATCCATGCATTCTTAACACGTAACACATCATGAATTTGTATAGGAAAAACAAAGGTAACGCTAAGTCACAAAGGTTCTGACGAAGGTGTGTTACAAAAAGCTCAACTGTTACTTTGGATGTTGTCCACCGTCTCTGGTGTACGTAAGAGAGAGGGATGCCTACTAAGACTCTCCTACCTTCACCTGGGAAAACATAAAGGAAAAATACAGTACTCATAAATGTCAAAAGGTGATCATCCAGTTACTTGCGGTTTTAAAAAATCGTTCTGTAGGCCTACATCGAAAATAGGAACACACAGAACGGCCCCAGGACGGCAATTGTGTCGGCGAGGCTTCAGAATTAACAGCCAGATATAATGTGCATTACCAACATAGAAAGTTAAACCCGACTCAAGACTAAGATTCTCGTCAGATGTCAATGAACCCGAAACATGGACAGAGTGCAGACGTGAGAAGGCCGTTCTATGTCTGTATTTCAACGTCTACGTGCGAGACAGGTCTAGACCCGTCATGCCATGATGTCACGACTCCTTTTAACTTGCACAAAAAACACAAATGTGGAAGGACAAACCATATCCTGTGGACTGGATCCACCTGTCTCAGAAAAGCAAACGTGGAGGGCTATTGGAAAACAAAAATAAACCTTCCAGGTTATATGAAGACCGGAAAATTTCTAGACCAGCTGAGTTACCATGAAGTGAGCAAATTAGTTAATAATAGCCTACCTACTTCTAGTTGGTGCACATCTGTTCATTTAAGCAGAATTCTTAAAAGCGGCATCTAGCCATTTATCATTAAAACTCTGAAGACACGTCGGGCGTAACGTAATTCCAGTTCTCACTCCAATATTAGTTTTAGAAGTTCTCTGTGCTTTAATGTCAGTCGCACTTTCGGCTGAATTCGTGTTGCCACTTCTCGGTAGCCTTAGGAACAAAAGTTTCGGGAAGAGTCAAACGGATTTCCATGAAATCCGGTGTGGACGTTATGTCACTGGAGACTGCTTCTCACTCATGCTGTTTTATTTCCAACATTCGGTAGAACCAACATGACGTATGCGTGAGGTAGCACGATTACGACCTATTAATTCGTGATCCTCGGCGCTTGTGCATCTTTTCCTTGAAAACATTGCCGGAAATATCAAGAAGCTTCCTGAAGTGTCGGTGACTCAGGGCGTGATAGTCATGGTGCGAACCGCCCGTCAGTTGGTTTAGAACTAGTTGAGAATTTATTTTGTTTGAGAACTACTAGGTGGCGACACCGAGTGGTCTGTACAGGTGCCCACAGTCAGTAGTGATCATTGCTGCCACCGTTCTTCGAAAAGCAGAATTATCAGCTTTAAGTTAGATTCCAGCATTAACAATTTGTAGCAGGCTCAAAAAGAACCCTAATAATTTTAGATATTATGTTAATCCTAAATAAACGGTAAGTAAATAAATATGTACAGAATGAAGCTAAATAAATACGTATAGAATGTAAAGAGGGTAAAACAAAGTGAATTTATCAGTAATGTTTTTTGTCATTTTCGCTTTGAAAAGTGTACAACATTTTAAAATAACTTTTACCGTAGCTGTGTTTCTGTGTTGTTCACTAGCAGGCATAACAAAGAGTCTTGCGTGAACGCGTTCGTTTAAAACAGTAGTTTGTTTCCAGGTGTCAGCACCGAGCAGTCCGTGTGTAACATGCCTAATTGTACTTCGTAATAATTTTGCTAATAAGAGCTCTTTTTTAATCAGTCAAGCTCCAAGTTTTATCCATATGCGATTTACTACAATGACAGTAGGCCATTTCCTCGTAGGTAAGTTTTGTCCATTCACAGGCCTCATATCTCGTTTCTCAATAGTAAGTCAAATAAATAATAAACGAAGTTATATCAATGTACATTACAACAAAGAACAACTTAAACTGGTGTTTTATTAATTAACTAATATTATATATTGCATATTTATTAAACGAGACCAGTTAAAAAACGAATTGTTGGGAAATGCAGTTTCCAGAGCTGTAGCATATGTTTCACTTGAGTAACGTAGTGTGCACCTAGCATGGCGGCGATTGCGTGTTTTGAGTCTTAGCATTATAACAACAATTCATTGACGAATCGACAACCTTCGTTCATTTTTTGTAATCGTTTGTGACTCCGTGGGCAGGAAGGAAGGCATCGTTCATGAACGTCTCTTCCACAGAGGAGACTTCGCAGCTCTCACGAATGAGTCGTTCACTTCGACCGACTCGTTCATCAACTACACCCATCCTACTTCAGTGACGGGCGATGTTGCATCTGTCGGGCAGAGTGGATCAGCACAAGGTGGGAATTCGGGTAAGTGAAAGTCCACATGAATAATTTTAACACCAAACGGATAGTCTCAGAGTTAATGTGCTCACTGTAACATTCTTGACGAATCCTGGGTGACTCTGATTGTATATCTCGACAGAGATGGAAATCTGATTTTTGCTACTAATTGGAGCTCTTACCCCGCTCGTCACTTATTATGGTGTGGGATAGCACCTAAATGAACCCCTTCATAATCGTCGGGTTGAGGGTGAGAGTATGAGTGATAGCGAAGTGAAATAAGTCACATGTTAAATTATTTAAGAAATATCGCTTTAAAATGAATTATCGACGTCGATTATCATCTCTATACTGTAGTAGACTATTGAAATTCGCAAATTGTAAGTTATCTGTTCAGCTTTCTGACTTTTGAACTTCCTGAGTTGAGAAAAATTACTATGGCCTTCTATTTCTCCCGTAAAATCCAACGGTCCCTTCTCCAACGTTATCAGCTGCGTCTCTGTTGCTGTAATATCCTCTTCCGCCAGTCAGTCTATCTTCTTGTTCTGCAATACCGCCTCTGTTTCTGTCATACACTGGCTGGTATCCTCTGTTGCGATCTTCATATGCTCGACCTCTGCCTCCATTATACGCTCCACGTCCTCTGTCCTCATATCCTCCACGGCTGTTGTACCCACCGCTGGTCGAGCTGTAGCCCGATGTTCCACGGTTGTCATATGGCCTTCCTCGTGGATCGCAGTACAGTTCTGAAATAAATGTCCCGGATGAAATTAGATGAGAGCAGATTAATTTCGAAGATCAATTGCTAACATTCAGTTCAGAATCTTTTGCGTTCCCGTCTGTCAAAAAACCTAAATATTATAAAAACAATAATTTTATCTGCTGTTTTATACAGACTTGAAAGTAGTCTCCCAAGTTGAGGGGAAATCATAAACTGGGGGTGACTGAGAAGAATATCTTGATCTGACAGAAAGTAACAGGAGAATGAAGATAATCGCGTAACGAGGAGCTTCGTCATATGTACTCTTCACCGAACAATGCTACACTTAAATTTGGTGCATATTTCATGGTGTGGTAAACAATGTATTTTATTATTTTTATCGAGTGATTTGGAAGGCATATTTCGGGCAACCAAAGCAAGGAGAATGGGACAAGGAAGGCATGCAAAGGGAAGACGACACATGCATACAAAATTTTATTCGGAAAATCCGAGTGATCTGCAATAAATATTACTCAGAGCGAATGAACTTAATATCAAATAAGGAATTTAAGAAATGTGTATACCTTTCTATTGTAGATGGAAACATGGTCTGATGAAGCACAACTGTTTCCCGCGTTTACAGGATTGAAGCGAAAGACTGAAAGTTCAGTTCAAAGTATAAGCTACAAAATTTGAGTTCAAAAATGTGGATCTCTGCACGCGAAATGAATAAGGAATGCAGTCCCATTAGTGCCGACGAGAACATTGTTGTCGCAATTGTTTAGTTACACTTTATTACTCACCCCGAGTATTACTGGAACTTCCTTCAGGGTTGTAATTTGGGTAATAATCTCGTAATCTCTTCTCGAGGTACAGGTCCTTGTCTATTTCATTGCCGAAATATCTGTTTCCATCATCGTAGATACGTCTAGCGTCGTAGTTCTGTTTGTCGTAGCCATGCGCGTCGTAGTCACTGCCACCGTAGAAACCAAGAGTTGCCCTCTCAGCCATCATCTCTCTTCGGATTCTGTTTCCTTCGTCCTGCTCCAGAAACGTGGCCGTGCCTCTTGGAAGTCTGAAACCTGGTTCATTTCCTGGTGAAACCGAACCCATTCTGTGAGGGACTGAAACGCTGGACCACTTTCTGTGTTTTGTACTTTATCCACAGTCTATTGTTTCTTAAAAAAATTGCAACGTTTCGTCAAGTAAAACTAGATCTACGGGATCCAAAAGAGCAGGTGTCTCCTCCTTTTTACCTACAGAAGAAGGAAAAGCCATCCGTCGAAAAGTTTTTTTTTGTAATTTTTGAGAAACTTGTAACAGAAGATGAATAAAGCCCAAAACAATTAGTCAGTAGTAATATAACACCATCGTCAAAGATATTCAAAGAATTGAATTACTGTAGTTTCTTTACTTTGCACTGGGAACATGAAAGCCCTGGTCCGTCACTCTGTCTTATGTGGATATCAGAATAACGTAGGCGTTAAAGAAGGACTGTATTCCGTGTGAAATTATTTTGTGTAGTTCTTCCCTGTCTATAATAGAATAATTACTTTATTACGACTATAAAATTCAATTACAATCAACACTTTTCATTCTTTGTTTATTGCCAAAGCCGACAACTGAAGACTACAGTCGTGCGAAATGCTGTTGATTGCTGGTACAATAACAAATTTAACAAGGTACAATTTGAGGCAAGAAATTTCGCGCCCGCGCACATTTTAAAACAGCCAAATGTTTTCAAAACTTCTTCAGAATTAATTACACGAACTAAGACCACAGATTAGACAGTTGCAGTTCACAGTTTTGCTTGTAATGTTACATAACATGTTTAGATGACTGTCACTTTGAATTATGTGAACAAAGGAGGTTCAGAAAGTAATCGTCATCGCCGTGTAACAAAAACAAAAGATGGGTGGCCGCTTGGTTCGCCTGTCGTGATGTCTGGTTACTAAAGATAACCAGTAGCAAAAGAAAAACCTCTGTGGGGATTCCCGTTGGCTTCTGCTATGTGACATTGTCAGTGGCGGATTTAACATAAGATAACTGAAGAATTGCAGAAAGTGTATCTGTAAATATAACACAGATGGACAAAATCCGACTAAAGGTTCAACATCGCGAAAAGAATGTTACGATAATATTCAAATGCAGTAAAAGTAATTTTACCCAGTCTTTATAAATGTTCAGAACTCTAGGGCTATAGAGGAAGTGATTCACTCTGTACTAATAAAATATTAATTATTAAGTGTAAGCAGATGTTTTATAAATATTAGACACACTTGCGTATTATTTATTGAAATTGCCCTTTACTATAATATATTCATTATTTTTAACCACAACATTTTGATTTTTCGGCATAATAACTTTTAAATTCTATAAATGCAACATCAAGTCTTGAATGTAACGGTAAGAAAATAATTGTGACTAAATTATTGAAATCCATCTCAGTAACTAAGTAGGATTTGAGGTTATCACAACGGCGAGTATGAAGATGGCTGTCTTCTGGGTTGAAGCGCCGTGTAGTCTGGTAGAACTTTAGCGACGTTTCAGAGGCAGCAAAGACATCTGAAACGTTGGTAAATTTATGCCAGACTGCACGTCGCTGCAACCCAGAAGACAGCCATCTTAATCTCAATAACGTCTCTATACCTGATGTGGTGGTGTGATAATGGTGGTCATCTAACACGACGGGCTAATCAATCGTGCCAGGATGTGAACGGTCTAGAACGCGGATGAGAAAACTACTTCCCATGTACGAGTATAGTACAGAGAAATGAAATCGAGAACTTTACGGAAATAAAAATGTTGGGCTCCTGGTTCATGTATTTACTACACCTGCAACTACATATAAGAAGGTCCAGTGGGACTCATTCCAGATTATATTTAATGTGTGACATACCGATTAGTGTTCAAGATATCCAGTCCGAATGAATTATCAATAATGCCACTTTTTATGTCTTCTGATGTACCTATAAATTATGTTCAAAGGGACAGACAATTGACAACTGTAGTTTCTGAAATGCTAAATTGTTTTCTCAGGCCCTCTAGCCCGCAGCCCCTCCAAATAAAGCAATTTCCCACCCCTGATTGTCCAGCTCTTATTTCGTGGATAAGACAACAAACTGGTACACAAAATGATCGAATGCGCTCATGCATGTAACACCAACGTTTGAGAGGTCATACTGCCTCTGTCATCAGGGTGATGAATATGAAGATTTCTGTCTTCTGGGTTGTTGCGCTGTGTAGTCTGGTCGATGTTAACCAACGTTTCAGAGGTCATACTGCCTCCGTCATCAGGGCGATGAGTATGAAGATTTCTGTCTTCTGGGTTGTTGCGCTGTGTAGTCTGGTCGATGTTAACCAACGTTTCAGAGGTCATACTGCCTCCGTCATCTGGGCGATTCAACCTCAAATCTTACAGAGTCCATGAATTTTTGCAGAAGATTATGATTGCCGTTTCCTGAACTGTTAGTTGGCGTGTCTCCTAATAACAACTTGAGCCACTGTCCCAATTCATTGTGACCAAGCTTAATAACCTTCGCACCTAACACGTAAGATTTCCTAGGATAACTCTATTCTGGGATGTTGCGCCCAATAGTCTGGTAGAAGTTTTATCAAACTTCACGGCGCAGCATAGCAGAAGACAGTCATCTTCATACTCGCCGTGAGAACTTGAAATCTCGCGTTTATTTATATTCAGCAAGAACATTGATTCAGTTTTATAAATGCACTGAATTATATCAATTTTCAGTACCTTATCGAAAAAGTTCCTTAAATTATCAGAAATAAATTACGTAATTAATACGAAATAATGTATTTTATTAGTAACAAAAATAAAAGAATAAATGAAATCCCATAGTCTTCTCTGTTACGTTGCAGATATAAATGTGTTGTTGAGACGCCATTCACAACACCTAGAGTCCAGGGACAGACATCGCATGTTAACCGTTTTGGCCCTGCTAACACTTTGGAAAACGTGGTTCACTAGAACGTACTTCATACACTGGAACACAGCAGAACCAGTTTAAACATCCAGTATCACTACCGTTAAGGCTTGCACCTTGGCTATAAGTCGCTTTATTTCACGTCATTTTGCATCATATTAACGAACACACTGTAGACGGTTGGTATACGAAGAGACTGGAAGTTCAACGCTGGGGTCGTCACGAAAACTTACTGACGGCTGTTATGACCTTGTGCAGACGTTCCGTGAAGTATATTTTCATTATCGTAAAGTCTGTTGTAAGCTGTAATGATACATTTCTATTGTCTGATAGCATTACCATCGGAAAGCCAGCATAGCGTGTGAAACCCAGCGGCCCACACAGCCAACAGCGGCGATGTGTTCCATCAGCGTTGCGTAACACGAGGTGTACAGAACACAGTCTCAGTATTTAAGACAACGATAGTTTCTTTCGTGGTCTATTTAATACCTCGAAAACCACATCATTTTGCAGTTTGGTATACCAACAGTACAAACAGGCACAGGCATATATACCCCCCCCCCCGCCCCGGGTCCAAATGATTCCTTTATGTATGTTTCCTTAAAATACGAGTAAACATTAATTAAAGTACTAGATATTCACCAAAGTACTTGAAATCATGTTGTGCCTTATGCAAATGTGATAAGTACTCGTACGTAAAATTAATTAAAATATTTACAAATAAATGCTTAATATCTCCACAACATTTCGAAAGCAACACGTGTACAGACAGAGACCTACTGCATGTGTTGTCCAGTATTTAAAATATTTCGTCTTAATATCCGGTGCTTTTCCACAATCTTTTTATTACTTTTCGGTCGAAAAGAGAGCATGGCTGGGTGGGTCCATGGGGTGTTGGTGGTATGCCACTTTGTAGACTGAGCTAACGTAGGTGTTAAGAACTGGGCGCTTTTAAATAACTCTTTTACCATATTTTGGATTGTATGAACTTCTAACAGTTCGGCAAGTAATTCAGCTGAAGGTGTAATCCATTTGCCAATGTGTGGTCATCGTTTAATGCTATCCCAGCGGAACGGAGTTGGGAAAAGTATGAAACTGCCATGAGACAGTGATTTATATTAAGGTACGATTTCTTAATTTGCCAGAACAGACTGGAAAATCAATTGCGGTTTCAGTAAAATCTGCCAGTTGGGATATGAACCGGGCCCAAACACAAGACAAATGCTTTTACGCCACGTATGTTAAAACTCACGAATAGTGCAACAAAAATGTTGTGATTAGCTCAAGCCGTATAACCGGCCGTAATCCTGAAAAGGACAGTAAATATTTTACAAATTGGAAAATATTAGGGACATGTAGTTCACGTAGCGATTGAGACATCCATTTCAAGCTTGTAGTAGCATGATAATATTAAAATGGGTGTTACAGAAATGGGGCGTCATAGTTTGTGTATAATTGACTCAGGATAGGGACCAGTGGAATGTTACTGTGAACACGGTAATGGACCTTTGGGTTCCATGAAAAAGAAAGTTGAAAATTTGATTGGTCTGCTAAGCAAGAGAGACCCTGGACCGCGAACTAATAGAAACATTATCGTGATTAGCGCCGTTGTTCTGGAAGTAACGATTGTCTTATCTACTGAAGATGTTTGTCTTCTGATTTGTTGCGCAGTGTAATCTGGTAGAAGTTCGCCGACGTTTCAGAGGCAACTGCTGCTTCCATGATCGCTCTGATGATGGAGGCAGCAAACACCTCTAAAACGTCGTGTACTGCTACCAGATTACACTGCGCAACAACTCAGAAGACTGACATCTCTTCGTACTCGCCACCGTGAGAACCTCAACTCTCATTTTGTCTATAGTTTACAGCTCGCAGATTTAAATCAGATGTTGACAAATGGACATCTGGACAGTGAAGGTTTTTGTGCCTTCATCTTGAAGTCTGCGTGACAACCCGGATGATCTGCGTCATGGTGTGATGTAGTAAAAGTCACCAGACAATAGGACAAGTTGTTGCTGAATCACTTTTGTGTTATAATTATGCAACAAGCGCAATTAAAGACACTTCACGCCAAACTGTTCTGGCGAAATAATACATAATTCTGAGATCTCAAAGAATATTTCACGACAAATAAAATGTACGGCAAAATTTACATGAAGCACATATAATAAAAATATGTGACTCAATGCTAAGATCTGTTGTGAGAGGGTACAGCAGATGTAAGCTACTGTTTTGCATCGGTATCGTGTTTAAAACATTGCTTGTTCACGGAGCAGGGTCCATCTTGAGAAAGTGACAGTCGCTCAACTGTTTAAGAAGTTCCCCGTCCTTTTAGAATTCTGAAGGTTCATTACAGTGTTCACAAAAACCGGCTACCTTGCCCCATACCGAGCCACTGTGTCACTGTTATTTCAGCGATTTCTGCGCGTGACTTCTAGTGAACTTAATATGTGGGGCAAATTATCGCTTTACTGATGTCACGGAAAGATGAATGATTAACCGGAGGGTGTAAAAAGCATAGAATTTATTTCAACAAGACCTGTCTGTTAGATCATATTTACATAATTGTGATGTTCTGCCTTTGTCATCTCAAGGAAGCAACATATTACATGACAGAATTGACAATTATGCAAGTAGGCTTTATCTTGTCTAAACGAACTTTGTGGGTTAGAACCTTTCCAAAGTAAGTGTAAGTGTATGTATGTTTCTGTACGGAAACATCTTACGTGATGTGTGACGGAGGCTAAAGGACCTTGAGGAGGTGCTGAAATGAACTTACCTCTGTACGGAAGCGAGGTTATTGTCACAGCTTGCATACATCCGCAGAAGAACAGGATGACTCCAGCACACTTTTAAGGGAAAGCAAACAGACACGTTAGTATTTCGTGAGTTCATTTTACAATAGAAAGTCGACTGTTATTTTGAGTTCAAGGATGTTGTTCTGTGGAGTTCCTGAGAATAGGAGAACTTCCATACCTTGTTCCTTTGTATTGGCAGTTGTTACGAAGTACTCCACTGAATGCTACAAGCACAAAGCTTCAGTTTAAAAATTGACATTTTTCTACCAGAGAAATTGAGACAGTCAGTTCTGCTGAACAAATATTTATTCCACCTATAAACATGATTTTAATGTCTTCCCCGTCTACACAGCGCACTAATAAGGTATCCATGTTCATCAACATTTACGGATTAGGTCTTGCGGTCTGTTTTAATTTAGAATTACTTTCGTAGCGTAACAGCCCTCTGAGTGACAAAGCCTACTAGCTGGCTGCTGGCCTCATGATCACATGCCTAAGAAGAGGTGAACGATCATCCAACCAGATATAGGGTGACGTGTGGTCAGCACGCTTATGAAATTATTAATCGGTTTAGACATTTGGCAGGACTCGTCGAAAGGCCTTTGGTTTCACAGGACAGCACAACACAGAATGACGGATGTCCGATGTCTATGCCTTGAGCGGGATTTTAACCCGCGATCTGAGTATCCAAGCGGCCAAAACCCATGCCTCAGACCGCACGTGAATGATAATGTATATAAATAAAAGATAACAAAAACAGCAA
>NW_019059694.1:1371459-1381838 GCF_000696155.1 Zootermopsis nevadensis | reverse complement strand
GATCAACAGGTTTCCAGTGAAGTGTCCGCTCCTGTTCACTTCGTTGATTTCGTTGGCGCTGGTATCGTACTTGATTTTCCATCTCGGGTCTTCCGGAGCTTCGCCCCCTCCCCAGCCGGAGCGCCATCCCGGCAACGTTCGCGTCTTCTCGTGCGAGAACTCCTGGTGATCGTATGATTCCTGGCGTCTCATGCTTGTCGAAGTGCCATAGCTTTTTTCACTCTCCTGGCCGTACTCCTGCTTGTCAGGACCTCCGTAATCGTTTTGCAGATTGGGAGGATTCTTTGGGACGTCGTATCCTCCAATTGCATTTTTCCCATACTCGAACAGTGTAGGGATGTTCGGAGGATCGAACCCAGTAGTTTTGTAATTGTCTAGCCCTGTGATATCTGGTGGCATGCCGGAGACGTCATGGGTTCCACCCGAGATGTCCTCAAGTGGTTTCGTGCTCACATCTGCAGCTTTGTTTCCTGTTGTTACGTCTGTTTGGACAACGCAATCTGTGGATCGCCCCGACCGTTCCACGGATTCAATTATATCTTCCTGAAAATTTAAATAGAAACCTGAGAATTACACCCATAACATTTGTTTGCGAATAATTAAATTAGGATTTGAGGTTCTTATGGCGGCAGCAAGGACTTAAACAGCATTAATTAACTGATGTTTGTGATGCAGAAGTGTTGTGGTCTTTGAGGTTAGAAGTGGATTTTTAAACACTGTTTAGATGAGCTTCGGGCACGAAGGATTAAATTTGTAGTCAGTCTGACTGCAAAACCTTATTCAGTAACTCTTCTACGGTGTGAGCATTTTCTTATTACACGAATGTCTTACGTCTTTCCGTATCTGCTCGATCTCATAGTTCCTGTCGTCGCCCAACTTCACGTTCTCCGAGAAGCAGCGAACCTTCTTGTGCTGGGTCACCGGCCCATCGGAGCTTCTAGACGTCTCGGGCCAGGACACCGAGTCAAGCGCAGATCCCAACTCGCCAGTAACCAATAAAATAACAAATTATATCAGCATCGGGCAAAAAGCAGGCAATTGAAACATTTATTGTCTCCGAATATTTATATTTCAAAACCGGCGACATTTCAAAATTTCACGGCCACGAGTAAGAAGGTGTCTACATAGCGCAACATTAAAAAATAGTCATCTTCTGATTTAAGCTTGTGACGCAGTTTGATGAATTGAAAAATGCAATAACATCTAAATTTAAGCTTCTTAAAATCTTATTATCAGTACCACTCCTAATGACAAAATATTAAATGATGTATTTCAGTGAAGTTGCGTACGAACTTCACATTAAACCAACGTTTCTAGAGCGGATAAGACAGAAATATCCTTCACATTTTCTATGAAATGGAAGAAGTGTTCATGAGTACGGGATGCGACACATAAGTTTTTGACTGAATATGAAAGAGACAAACGGCGACCGTGTGCGACGTGTTTAGTGAAAGCAACAACCCAGTTCCACATCAGAGATTCATAGGTCAGGTTGACGAGGATTTCAACACTTATTTCTGACGAATTAACATGGATTTAGTGGAAATTAAATACACTTAAATCTTTCATGGAAGAAGGAAAAACTCTGTAGAAGATTCTTGAACTTAAAGGAATGTGGAGGTAACACCCTGATGTCTGTCAACTTTAATCAGGCATAAATGGGAATGTATGAATTAATATTATAGTTTTTTTCTAGAATTCCTCAAAATACGACAAAAATACATTAAGTGGGATTTTAAGTTCTCATGGCGGCGAGTGTGAAGATGACTACTATCTTCTGGATTGTTGCGCCGTGTTGGCTGGTAGAAGATTACAGATTTTGCAGATGTGCTTGCTGCCTTCATAATCAGGGTGATCGTCATCTCTGAAACGTCGGTAAACTTGTACCAGACTACAACCCAGAGGACAGCCGTTTTCAAAATACATGGATTACGAAAACTGATCAGGCCACATTTAACTCGTATATTTAACTTAGTTGACCGACAATTAATTTTGAAGTTATTTAACATTGCTGTTTAGGCCGTATAGGCTGTATAGCGTTAAGATGAAATGGGAAAATAATCACAGATAGTCAGCAGGTAAAGATCTGGAAACAGATGGTCGTGGTTTGTTTCAAAGTAAGTAATAGACGGGCCGAATAAACGTAGGCTGCCTGCATAACACCGTTTGACAATCACATTGTATGTGAAAACTTAACAGGGGTTAGTACTGCAGTGTGTAAACTCAGACACAAATAAGTTTGAATACGTTGTCTTGGAATAAGTCTCAACACATCATCGTCACAAACCTTTAAATTTAATAAAAACCAAATAAGTTTCATTCATTTATAATAACATGCGATTGCAACACCGAAAATACTGTCTACAAGTTACACTTTTCAATTACTTATGTTATGCTGTACAAGAATAACATCAATGAATATTGTTAATATCGAAGTTAGAATTCTTTGTTGGAGTAAAGAATGTTTAGAAAAAATTGCAAAATCATGAAACATTTTACGCCTAGTAAATTTTTTCTACATTCTTAAAGTTTTATAGATAATTAAAAAATGAATTTGTATGCTGTTATTTCGTGATTCGTGAACCTTTACTCTAATTTTGATCAAATTTTGCTCATTCACTATGCTGTTTTAAGCCATTTATGACAGCATTATAAGTTAGTTAGTTAGTTAGTTAACAGCGAACGTGCCAGAACTGTTACGCCAAGTGTATATTTCGTAATTTGTTATACTAATTCTACTTGCAGTGAATAAGTAGTCTGTTTCTAATGTCCTCTCTCGTTCTTTTACTTCTGTTCTCTTTAATTTTCTGTAACACTCGCGAGAGAGGACTACGTTGAATTGTCTATCTACAAACATTTATGCAATACCTTAACATATTTCTTAAAGACCTCTTCGTCACTGTATAATCTTACTTATTTCAGTAATTTGCTTCATAGTGACAATAATGATTTGGTATGCGTTAAATCTTCGGTTTTACAAAATAAAGTAGTCAAGTACTGTATAATTCTGAGTCAAACTGGAAAAATAGTTTTTGATTACAAGCATAAAAGTAGCGAAAAACAGATAGTAAGATCGGATTTGCTACTTCATGCTGATATTGTGCACAATTAGGCATGGGTCCATGAAACTCGCGTGTTGTGAACCATGACTTACCGCTCAACTCTTGCAGTAGAAACAGAAGAAAGCAGAGAACAGGCAAGCGCTGGCGCTGTGGAACAGAGTAACTGTGGTTACACACTCAGCATAAGCTTTCTAAATTTGATTTGCATTCCGAAATTCCATTCAAGACATTTGACTTATTAAATTACGTTTTCTAGATGTTCAACAGTCCTGTTATTATTCTTTTAAAAAAGAGTATACTACACACTCGCAGGTACTTACAATGTTGTTTTAGAATTGTCGTACTTCATCGGCCTTATAGCAATTTATTACAGATACAAAAGTTTTGTTTCCAATACAACTCATTCGTTACGTAGCTTCTTACACTACATACTAGGCCTATATGAACAGCAGTGCATTCAAAAAGTACTGTTCCTTGGAATTCGTTAAATATTGAAGATTTCTGTCTTCTGGGTTGTTGCGCTGTGTAGTCTGGTCGATGTTTACCAACGTTTCAGAGGTCATACTACCTCCGTCATCAGGCCCTGCAGTATGACCTCTGAAACGTTGGTTAACATCGATCAGACTACACAGTGCAACAACCCAGAAGACAGAAATGTTCATACTCACCGCTGTGAAAACCTCAAATGTTACATCGTTAAATATTACCACGACAACGAATGTTATAGATCTCAATGAGACATATTTCAGTCCATCCCCCAGTAATGCATTTTACTGCGACTTAAAGAAAACAAGAAACGTCTTATAGGAGGAAAAATTCAGTCGTAAATATGACCTTTGTGATAACATTTAAAACACTTTTGCGACTTTTTGTGAAACCAGAAATCAGTAATTTGTAAGTGTTTATCTTGAAATAAACACGAGACTTATGCAAACGTTCGAAAGAGCAAAACTGGCGCCACTTAATGCAGGAACTCAAAATTTTTCAACAAGAGTTACCTTTAAAAAAATGCGCTGATGTTATTAAGAACACACTTCACGAAATCAGAAAACAAATAGGGGCTACATAGTCTACGAACCATTTCAAATAAATTTTTGGTCGTTCAGAAGCACAACAAAATTATCGTGTGAATACGTGTTTGAGAAAATATTTGATTAAGATATAATAATTATTAGTATTATTTTCTAATTCTTGGGAGAAACTTATTGTCCAACATGTCTACCTACAAATTCTATTATGTTAAATTCGTCGGATATAACCTCCGAGTTTGTAACTGTTGACTTATAAAGAATACTACATGCTTCATTTTTAAGAATGTTTATAATCTATATTCATAATAAGTATTATATTCTTAGGGTTAATGACCCATTAGTTATTACTTTCATACTGAGAGGGAAAGCAAAACATTTTCGCATTGCCACCATGTTGTACAAATACATTGCCTTAAATATTTGCATAGTTAAAAGTTCTATTATCGTACAGAACTTCACGAATCTGCACTAAATTAGGCTAATGTCGCTCCCACCTCACAAGTTCGCGTGTCTACCATATTGTTATTACTAATTGTAGGAATTTAAAAAGTACGAGTTTGGAGTGACCTTTAATGGCATGAAAGTTTGCAAAATATCCTGAAAACTAATAAACTGATTCAGTAGTTTAAAAGCATGGTGGTCCCATGGGTAGCGTTGTCCTTGAGAAGATAACAGTGGCTCAAGCAGTTTATTCTCCATTTTTTATAGAACTCGAAGTCACTACTTTTTTACCCTTCAAGAAAATTGACAGGAAAAATTTTCAGTTGTGCCTACGTTATATGCTAATATCTAACTTCTATGGTTTTTGAAATGTGACATTTATTTTAAGAATAACTTTAAAAAATGTTTAAGTCTCAGCGTCACGAAAAGTAGATTTATTTTGGACCAATACAGACCAACCGAAATATAGCAATTATGGTGCTTATTCTCAATGTTACATTTCGTCAGAATTCATGCAGTTGTTTCGGAGAAAAAAATTCCAAACTGACATGGAAATGTCCCCATTGCGAGTTAATATTACACACTTGCGCGAAAAACATATGAAATACTTTGGAAGCTAAAATGTAGACACTACACACATATGAATAAGCATACACAGCATTTATAATTCGTTATCATGTTTTATAATGAATTATACAGTTACAACCATTCTGTTCACAGACTGCCGTGTAGTTGCCGTTGGAAATGCATTTGTTGTTCTGAACGTCTGTAAATTAAAATTTTATTCTGTAAGATTTGAGGGTTTTTTATTCGCTTATGTCGAGTTCAAAAGCAATAACTGAAACTTTAGAAAAGAGACCATGACATTCGTAAAGATTCAAATTGTATTTAACTTGGCTAAAACTTTTGTGACTCAGTATTTTGGTATTATATACGATTCGATGTTACTAATGCCATCTACAGGTACCAGTGTTTATATAATTTTAATTTTATATGGCTGCAATCAAAACACTTGTAGTACTGAAACTAGTCTTCATTCGATTATGTTATATACCTTTTTGTTAGCAGAATAATCACTATTTGTACAGTATCAGTTATTGAATGTCAACTAATAGCAAACGTAAACCTCCCTCTTTGATACCTTGGTTGCACGTAAAGGACGAACTTACAACCGGTTTAACAATGGCAGAGGAAGGGCGTGTTTCTGGACGAGGTTTCGATGAGTTCTGTTCCAAGGTACAGAACAACTGAATGAAAGGCAGAGCACCGTAACTGGATAACACGTGATTAAGAATTGAACGGACATTATGTCAAAGTGTGGTGAATATTTTCACTGCACTAAAAATAAACAAACCGGCACATCTGTAAATACTGTATTCAGTGAAATATAATTTCAAAAAAGCCTCTGCCTTCTTCACTTAATCTGTACTTCATGTACTCACACGATGATGTAAGCGAGTCATTTCTTGCCCTATTTCATGACATGCCACTTACTCACTGTTCACAACTGATCCTAAATCCCGTCAAGCGCTGCTATATATACCGAGCATGTTTCTTTTTAACTGATTTAACGTTCCTGTTGTTTTCTCTTTTTGTTCCGCATGATTCGTGGCATTATTACGAACCAACTAGGCTACACTTGCCTCATTCTTCCTTTTCGTTAATTCGGATTAAACGGGACTCATTCTTTACTGGTCCAGCGTAGCACACTCTCACTTGTAACCTGAAAATGAGTGTGGGCAGTTATGTCAGAGTAATGTACAAAGGATTAGTGATTCAGAATTTTCGTATCGAAAAAAAAAATACGACTCTAAAACTTAGGAATGTCAGGATTTATCGACTTGGTACAAAGTGCGTACTGAACCTCGCGTTGTAGCAGTTGGTAGTCTTGCTTTGTATACTGGAGGTCTCCCGTTCAAAACTCCGTCGGGAGACTTGACACCCTGAATTTGCAGCATCACTTCGCTTCTACATAACAAGTGGATAGTAGGCCTGTTAAATAAATTCATCTCAGCTTAGGTTTTATTAACCTAACATGCGCTGAAACAGGGCACATGATTCATATTTCAGTCAGTTAAAAGTAAGGCATCATCATGACTCGTGTACATTACTGTGTATAAACGCGAAAAACAATATTACAAGATTGGACGTGTTTACTCTTTGGAGTACACTGACGTTCCAAAAGTGTTCTTCACGCCACCCGAGGCCGCTGTTGTACAACAAACACTCGGTCATGCAGGTTGCTTACCCCGCAGGAAAATTCGCCAGACATACATACAACTTCATAAGATTTTCTTCGCTCACTCTCAAGCATAAGGGACACCCCACCCCAAAAACAATGCTGAACGTGGGATCGTCATTTCTGGCTCCGGTGGGTCGGTAAGACAGTGTTGTATTTTTCGAAAATTTTGGATGAAGGAATTATTGCCACTCCGGCCAACAGAGGAAAAACATATGGGAGCCACTTGAAGTAATTGCATAGAGACAGCTTATTCGTTATACAAGGCAAGATGTAGCACGATAAAAATGCTCACTGAAACATATGCTTTGGTTTCTGTACACATGGAATACCAACCCATGGGCCGATCTCAAAATAAATACCCCTTACTACTCACACAGACCAACCGCCTTAAACCCAACCCAGCCCTCAGAATTTCAGTTCCATAATACACTTCATGGATTGAAATTAATTTATCAAGGACATGAGGCAGATCCACAGAAAAAATATCCACACATAAATAGAGTGTCATTTTATTTAGCCCTACATAACAGCAGATACATTACGTGCAAATACTGAAATACCGTGACAGAATAACTAATTGCTATATATACAAAACACAAGGAAAATCTTTCATTCTGAATGTTTTAATATTGGTTTATGTTTAGTGGTTTACAGCTTTATACCTTGGTTATGACACTTTCCTTTTGTTTCACTACATTCTCATCAACCAGTTCAGTTTATCTGAAGATAGCTAACAATAAAGGCCCTTAACTATTCGGGAATACAATTTTTTTGTAAAAAATATTAAAGTAAATCATGGTTTATGTTAAAACAAACCATTCGTTCTTTGTAATAAATATTTTGGTTAGGTGAATACAAAATATATAGGCCTACTGGTGATGACATAATTGTGGGAGAATGAAATTTCAGGAATGGGATTTGTAACATCTTTAAAGTGCAGTGAGGCAAATCCCACGACAGAAATTAATTCTATCCCAAACATAAAGACCCTATCGTTTCCAAAATGCCATAGCCTTCTGATAATTTATGCTATGTTCACTTGAAGTTGAAATGGGAGGTGGATGATTAAGAGGCGTTTTCTTGTGAGTTGTGGACTTTGGTTTAGATTCTTCTTTTTGGGCTGCTGATAAAGCTGAGCTTCTTGCCTGGACAATGCCACTCACTTTATGCAAAGCTTTATCACAGATGTCCTTTTCATTCTGCTGCTCCTGGAAGTGAGCCAGTTCTTTCTTCAAGGCACTGGCTTTCCCAGTGAGGATGTCTGGCGACGGACATGTTCCTGCGTCCACACTCACACCAGAATCCACAGAACTTTGCTGCTTTAAGCTGTCTGTCTTTTTAGCATTATATTTAGCTGAAGAGGAAGAACAAGCAGAGATATTACTAACGGCACTATCTGAAGACTTTGTATCATTACTACCGTTTCCCTCGCTAGAACCTACAACCGTATGGCAGACCTTAGACTGAATATTTCTACCTACCACTGAAGAGACTCTACCACGGACTATCACTTCACTCAATTTCTCACTACATTTTTCCATTTCCTCTGTTATAGAAAACTTCTTACTGAGTAAAGGCTTTGGTGGACACTGACAATGGCTGTGAGGGGAGGGAGTAGTAATGCTAGAGCAATCGCTGATACCGCTGTCGCTCCGCTCACTGCACTGTCGCATGCGGCCAGATTTAGTCAGCATCGTCTCACTGAACCCATTAATCACACTGTTAGTGTCACTAGAGGTGTTAGTGCCCGCAGGTTCCAGGTCTTCCTCGTTAAGACTCGACATCCTCGATACAGTGCCGCAGCATCCAGATAAACTAGGCCTGGGACTGCCGGACGTAGAGCTGGCATTTGAGTTGCGGCGAGTAGCTGCTGATAGCGTGGCCATGCGTCCCAGGGCACGTATGGCATTCCCTGTTTTCTGTTATTTCACAGCAATAACACACACAAAACATGCAGTTTAAGATACACACACAAAATCACATGCATTGTTAAAACTGTGACTTTGTTACAAATCTTATTTATTATGTTGGCATACACGGTCATCAGTCTCAAATGTGAACATTTAAAAGAGAGAAATGTTGCTCGTAAAGAATCAACTTTGTAAAAATAGATTTTTATATTTGGGAAAATTACACACAAGGAATTGGAACTCTTAACCCAGTGTCTGACATTGTCCTATGCGATAGGACACGGACCTACAAATGTTATACTGAAACATCATGCTCCCATAAAAATTAAAAGGCCCAGTAGTGTTCAGATGATTATAATGGCTTCTTTCTTTCCTTCCTTCATTTTTCAAGCGCTCTATGAAATTGCTCCACAACAGAAATTCCTCTTACACTGCAAACACTTGTACTTCCTGCAAAACCCTCTGGTACATGTGTCCCACCACCAATCCTACGGCTTTATTACCAATGATCAGACATTTTCAAACCCTCAATACAAAGAGGACCTTCCAGCAGTCCCAGAATATGAGTGGCACGACTCTTTCTGGAGTAGATACAGGAATATCAAACAAAGACATTCTTAGACTATATATGTCTCCAAACTTTTATGGTCACATAACAGAAATGCAGTTAGATTGTTATTCAAACACAGCACTACTTCATCTCAACAGAAATACAATATTGTCAGAAGAAGGAAATTGCTGCTTGGCACAGGAAATTACATAAATGAGAATGAAATGACAATAAATTCTTAATTTGCCTGAGTAACTAATAACGTCCATGTATGTATAGGGATTATCAGCAGCAGGAGATCTGTATCTCGTAAACAGCATACAAATACAACAACGTTTGTCCACAATTTTCAAAACCACTCCGTGACATACCTGCCATTTTCTGCGAATTATGAACTTCTTCAGTTTATCTGTGCACAACCTGACACAACTCATTTTCTCGTCATGCTGCGTCAGCCACGTGTGATGTAGACATTCCCTGGCTGTTAACCTTTTCCTGAGACATACAAATGACGAACAAATCAAATGGGTGCGGACTGAAGCCTAAGTCTAACTTACAATTTGCACACAATGACGCATTAGTCTAGGCATTTCCCCATAAATCAAATTTTATACACTTGTCCATACAAACCATACCGAGTAAAGGGTGAAAATTACCTCATTCACAAATAATGAAAAAAATAACACACATTTATTACCACTTAATGACCTTTAGCCTGATTTTCTTGTATTATGTCTTTGTGTATCCACGTGTTGTGCCCCCTAATACATTTTTTTAACAAAATGAGAGTATTTCATGCAACCTGGTATAAAACCGTGCCACTGTAGGCCATTCAATCATTACAGTTCCTAATTTTTTGTAATCAGTAATACCATCATGGGAATTGTGTGAAATTTGTCTATGGCCAGAGGAACTGACTTTCAATGCAGTGTCCTTACATTTTGTTTGATAATATATCTTTGAAAATTCTACAATGTACATTTTGGTTCAAACACACAACCCTTCTGAGTTTTTCCCAATTCAAAATTCCTGTCAGTAACACCAATATCTGCCTCTTCATTATTTTGATGATGATAATGATTATGAAGTACCATTTCTTTCATCTACAGATTATGAGAGAAAACAGTTTACCTCATTATTTGA
>NW_019059694.1:1309992-1346926 GCF_000696155.1 Zootermopsis nevadensis | reverse complement strand
TTTATTCTATAATGCATATTTTACACATTGTCAAAATAATTACCCAAGACATGTAATAACTATACCCTCGTTCCTTAACTTCAACCGCTTGCCACGTCTAAGGCGTAAGAGTTAGATCCGGACGAATTGCGAGTGAAATACGTAAATAAACACGAGCTTTTCAAATTTGCAAACAGATTTGAGCTAACTCTCACGGTTTAGGAGTTTTGGCCATTTATTTGGTAACAAAGACCGGTTCTAGAGTGTGTGTGTTGAGTACATGACGCAACACATAGATAAGCTGTGGGCGAATGACGTCACGTATAGATAAGATGTAAAGGTATATAATGTGTATATAAAATTTTATTTCAGTACAAATATACTTCTACAGCTAAATGTTATTCAACATTAACTAGGAACCGTGGTTCCACTGTCAATTTTTTAATACCCTAAAACAGGCCACGACATTATCCTCCCTTTTTCTCCAAATTCACCATTTATGATCGCTTTCATACCCCATTTGATACTGCACGGACAGCTGGATGATATTTTAGGCAATAGACTCAAATAGGGCCTATCAATAGTTTGTACTTAACATGTGCGTCAGTTCGGTAACTGTTTTTCAGCGCACTCAGAAGACACCGACCTCGACTCTTGGCTCGAGGTCGGCTGTTACGATTGCTTGGTTTTCTTCATCAAATTTGTGTAAATGTTGGGTGAGAACATTCATAAAGGCTACGGCCGTTTCCTTCCACATTTCTGTAAATTCGTCATCACAATCAACATTCTACTCAAGGCTACACAACCTACGAAGCTAAAGAAGGGTCGTTTAAACAACATCGCAACTGAAGACGCTTTAATTAGGTTTTAAGTTATACAGTTTGTTTTAAGTCTCAAGTCTGTAAGACATAACTACAGCACTGAAGCCTTAATAAAATTAAGTACCCTGCAATTTAAAATGTCCTAAACCGATAAACCGATTCCCAACAGACGTACGGAATAACGGACTGGTGCCACCAGTTTATATCTCAAATTCCTTACTGAGAAGTGCGACTGGAAATGAGTGGAACACGTCCTTACCTGTACCACGTGGAAGCAGGCGTCGGAGAGCCCCTGATGTCACAGGCCAAGGTGAGTCTCCCACCCACGCGAGCCGCTGAACCAATGAGACGCCGTCCGAATGTTGGGGAGGTCCTGGGAGAGGCACTCCACGCCCTCACTACGCGCGACCTCCCGGTGTAGTGACCTGAACAAAAATTGTGGTAACATTGATTATGCAGTACCACACTTTTGCTATGAGTCTTATGAACAGAGTATAGGGAAGTCAAGTTGGATGCACTGTAAAACCTGTTTGTAACGAAAAACCTCAAATGATTGATTTGTTTCCGACACGATTCCCATCATCACTGCTTCCTTTTTCTTCGTTTACATCTTTTTACCTTGTTTCGTCTCCTTCTTTTCCCCTTTCGTCTCTCTTCCATTTCTCTTTTGTTTCTCAACTTAATTTTTAGTTGTCTTTTTCAATTCTCATTTTACTCCATTCTTCTTTTCCTCCTAAATAAACAGATAAATAGATTCCTACGCACAGGAAATGATTTAAAGACCACGTGGACAGAATGGGTGAAGAAGTTAGCTGAAAACAGCTTGGAATTTACGAACATACAGAGCTAAGAGTAATAACGTATAAAGATGGTTTTGAGGCTGGAAAAGGCATATAACTACCTAATCCGAAAGGATAAAAATTAGGTCTTCAATATTTATTCAAGTTCGTGACATTCTGTATGCATTTAAACACAATCCTTTCTTTCAAAAACATCAAGTTAGGCTTGCAAAGTAAAGAAATTATGTTCACTCCTTATGCCCATTGTCAGCATTAACTTTAGAACACATAATAACAACACGTGCGCAATTTGCGTACACCTACTTCATAAGCGAAATCCGGACGGAAAAGTTTGCGATATTTTGCAATCATGTGACATCGTATTTCAGGTGCACGCAAGAGCAGGTGAAAGTGAGGTTAGCTGCGACTTGTTGCATGGCGAATGACTCATAACGATACAATATTTTTCAAAAACCACATTACTAAGTCTCCTGGGATAGACAGACCATAATGAAACAGGCATCACGTGTTTTGTCTCTCTTTCCTTCTGACAAAAATAATGAGTTCAGACTTCAGCGCCACTTCCCCGTATGCTTCTGTTGACAGAATTGTAAAATGCGAAGCACAGGTACAGATGGTCAGCCATGGCTCAGGGAGAGATGCCCAGGACCTATCCTAGGAATTTGTCGTTCGCAAAATGACACTCTGGCTTCGCTAACACGATGCCCCATACTCATTGTCGTCACCAGTATCATCATAATTACACCGGACTGCGTGGTCAAGTGGTTAGCACTCCTGGTTCTTATTCAGGAAATCAAGGATTCATTTTTTAAAATGTAGATTGGTTGCACTGACTGAGGTTTTTCTTCGTTACTCTCATTTTAAATGTCTTCTACCTGAAGACGAAGGAAGAGTCATCCTTCGAAACGTGATGGCTTTTAAGGTTTTAGGACTTAAAACACAACAAATTACAAACAAAACAAAGAAAGTATTAACTTCCAACATCTACTTAAATAGTTTCGTATAATGCCGATGCCAAGTACAGTTTGTTTCACTACGCAGTTCCCAGCGGACACACTGAGGGCTGTGTATTTTGAATTCATTCAAATGATGCATTTTCCAGTTCAATCACGAACGTAACGGATGTGACTCATCTTTCGCATTAACAGTGAGATGTGCCGACACAGGAAACAATTCTGAAATACGTCAGGATACGAGGACAGACTGTCCACATCAAGAGACGTCACCGTCATTGCATCGTTTCTTATTTGTAGGCCTACTTAAGAAATGTTTCTAGGAATCCGAAGGACACAATATCCTCGCATAGTTCGCTGCACCAACTTGACAACAGCCCGTGTCTTGCTCTACGCTTCAGCTTCCACGGTTAAACGTGGCGTTTCAAAGGTTAGCCTTCCTGTTTCGTGTTCAAGATGTTCCGACTTCGATTTCTGATCCGAAGGATGGCTCTTCTAATTGGCGTTCTTAGTGAGTTTCTCCTCACTTCCTCCAGGGAAATGCTAGGCTAGCTCAAATAACTTAGGTTGGTTCACGTATCTCCAATTTCCAACACGTATTCTCACGAAGATCTCCAGAACGCCAAAAATACAGCGTACTCATACATGAACAAGACGCCACGGGCCACTAGGTCTAATTATATTCTGGTATCATTCGACACAAAATGCATGGACTTCGTGTACATTACACACTTACATAAACCATCAACAAAATCAAAACAGGCCTAAGAGAAGACTATTTAGATTATAAATTATAATTGACCCATGTTTTCTAAATTACAAGTCAATATTTTTGTATCTGAGTTCCTGACGCCAAATTTAGAGGTTCAGAAACCAACAACCAGTCATAGAAGGGCGGTTGTTGTGACAGCCAAGCAGATATGGTGAAGCAGGCCTGTGTACAAAACGATGAAAAAGAGAGGAAGAAATGTCATCTGAAAGAAAGAAGAGGTTTGAAAAGACCCAAGAATAAATGAAGGATACAAAATATCAAAGACTGCTTTCCACTAACCGATGACTTCCAGCCGTGCGCTGGCCTCCACGCGGCCCACTTCGTTCTCAAGGGTAATGCGGTAGAAGCCCGCGTCCTCGGCAGTCACCTCGGATATCTCGAGGATCCTCAGGTCGTCGCGCTCCGACAGGGTGAGGCGGGCACTGGGGGTGACCATGAGGCCGTCCTTGTCCCACGTAACCCAGGGTGTCGGGTGGCCCGCGATAGCGCACTGGAAGCGCACGGTCTCACCCTCCTCTGCAACCCGGTTGTGAGGAACCGCATAGAATTTGGGGGCTGCAGCCTTCAACCGACGCGGCCTGCTCTCCTCACAGGTATAACGGGAGGGCGTTCCTTCACGATCACGATGTCCTGAAACAGAGTCTTTCCCTTTGTTAAGCCTTTACAGACAGTGCATCATTAACCCCGGCATTGATGGAGGTGGGTGGTCAGCTTCAAGCTCCTACACCTTTATCAAAGGCAAGACCTCCAGTTCCTATTGGACAGGAGATGGTGGTTCTAGAAACTGTTTGCTTTATTGTACTATGTACAGTGCTCCTTTTAAAGTTTATAGAAACTCGACTGACAAAAAATGTCCATCAGTATACCACCAGACCCTATCCTGAGAAAGCTTACTTCAGTGCATACCTTTCGCGCCTAGACCCCCATCTCTCCGTAACAGAAGCGAGTCCATCTACCAAGAAACTTCCAGAATAACCGCTTGAAGATTAAGAGAAATGGCCGTAGTTCATCAATACTTACGAGGTATGGACGGTGACTTGCTGCGAGATGGAGTTGTCCTGGGAGTCGACCTTGGGGTGGAGCCCGCAGATAAGAGTCCTGGTGGTCGAGACAATTGCCTGCTAAGGAGCGTCTCCTTCTCTTCAGGTACTGCAAAAAGTACAATGTTGTTTCCTGCATACGCGTACAGTGGAAATTGCAGATAATGGCACATCAGAAAACACGTCTTGTAAATGTCATCAGTAATTGGCAGTAACAATCGCTGTGGGCAGCTTTCTGCTTAACGACAACCGTCAGACCAAGAACCATTAAGCTTCTTCATCATAAGGGATGCATGCAAGTTCTAACAGAAGAAATAAAGCCTGATATTGAAAGAATATTCAAGAGAATGGCGATGTCAAATGTGTGGCCGATGACTGATGCTGTCAAGGAAAATTAATGAGTAAATCTTAATCGTTACAATACCACGCTTAATTTTGTATGATTTTTAATAAATCGCCATAGTATTTCAATAAATTGTGCTCGTTTATAAAACTTTGCGTCCAGTAGCAGGCCGTATATTCATCACTTCCTTTTCAGAAAGGGTTTGGTTTCTTCAAACTACCTGATGGGTGCTTGCAAATGTAATGAGGCTATCGGAAGACGCATTGTACAGTAGCACGTGAATAGCAATACTCTGGTGAGAAGGTTACACGTGTGAAGGCCCAATCTAACTTCTGATTACTTTAAAGTATGAGATTTGATGCTTTCATGATCGTGAATATCATCGCCCGATGATGGAGGCAGCAAGGACCTCTGAAACGTCGGTAAACTTCACCAGACTACACGGCGCAACTCAGTAGACAGCCATCTTCAGACTCACCGCCGTGAAAACCTCAAATAGGGCTTCCGGGCTGTAACGCCGTGTGGACTTGCAGGTAGATACCAACGTTTCGGAGAACATACTGTACCTATCTTCAGGATAGCCCAAGAAAGCAAATCGCGCACTTAGAAATTGCGTACGCCTTGTCGATTGCAGTTTTTAAGAGCTGTGACGCTGTGTAGTACACACCTAGAACACATCTTCACCGCCATCAGAACCTCACATCTCAGATATGTACACCTCGTCTTTAATTAGGTGATTTCTTACCATCAACGACTAGACAGGCAGAGGTGAGGGCACGACCTAACTCATTGTAGGCGACGCAGGTGTATTCACCCTCGTCCTCAGGGTACACCTGATTGATATGCAAGCGGGCCGTATCTCCGTCAAACTCGGCACTGAAGTCCCCGCCCAACGGCAGCAGCTGAAGACAAAACACCAAACACAATTAGGTGACGACTGCGTTAGATCCTGTCTGAATATTAACTACCAAATGCAAAATTCAAACAAGAAGGTGAGTGAGTGGCAGCAACTGCCATGTTGTCAGATATTCAGCTTGACTTAGGACAGTCAAATCTTAGAAGCATCAGTAGCGCCCCAGTCCATTTTTTCACGCTCGATTTAAATAACAGAACCAGTTCTCTAGCTTGTCGGTGCATATTTTGATGATTTGGTCCTTTAAGCGGAAAGCTTCACAAAATCAAAACGGTCACCAGAACCACTTTGTTTTCACCAAGAATATATTAATTGATGTGAAGCTTTCACAGCGGCTTTCATTAATAAAGTCTTCTCGGGCTATCAGCCGTGTTAGATGTTGATTGCCCGATAAGACTTTATTAATATATTAATTGTACAAGTCACGAGACATAACGTACAGACATGTTTCTTAACCGGGGGTTCGCAAACTCCTGAGGGTCTGGAACTTTTGCAAAAGGGGTTTACGAATTTAATAAATTCTCATTTTATTTTTAATGCTGTATTACTGTAAGCTTTAAGATTTCTTCATCACATTTTCTACTTCCACTTTGGATTAAAAACATGGCTACTTCTACTATTCATATTTTAATTAATATAGCGTTTTTCTACTTAATCAAAACATATGAGAGTTTTGGGGACAGGGTCCATGGTACCATAAAGGCTGAGAAACACTGACGTACGGTATCTGATGCAGACAGACGGACTCTGATTTAGCGCTCACCACATGACGGTCATCACTACCTTCGGACTAACAGCCATCACCCTTATTTGTCGAATCCCAGGACAACTGAGCCATATGACATGTCATCCCGAAAGTTCCACACTGTCAATACAACAACCCGGATCAGCTATACATCACAGAAACATCTTCCGCCAACTAATCACTTGTCTGACAAGAGGGCACTGACCACAGCATTTCAGACCGAAAGTTGTACGTACTCTGCCGCCCTTTTCCCATCGGATGTCCGGGGCCGGTGTGGCCTGCACGCAGCACTCTAGCGTCACGGCGTCTCCGTCGCAACAACGAAGATCCTTCAGCTCCCGCTTGACAACTGGCAGCGTCTGTACCTTTCT
The DNA here is from genome assembly GCF_000696155.1 of Zootermopsis nevadensis. Next base: position 1,340,189 of record NW_019059694.1, on the reverse strand, counting down.
GCAACAAGAAAGCCCTATCAGGATCACTGTCCCTCGGTGATATCTGATGGCCTCTGGCCGGTTTTAACATGATAGCAAAAAGAAATATCGTGCCTTCACGGACAATCAAATTTAGTTAATTAGCCCGTCGCTTGGCTGTCCGTCATGGCAGTAGCCAGTCATTCTACTGACTGACTTTTCCATGATAATTTTTAAAATCAGTTACGAATTAAAAGTTTCAGTGGTAGAAATCATCTGTTGCATCTGAAGTTGTGGGCCGACCGTTGAAACAGAACTATGTTTTGCACAGAAGACAAATCGAAGGGCATTACTCATGAGGAGATTTACATGAGCACGCATTCTACTTACCCGTGTTTAACGGAACTGTGGTCCATGCCGTCTCCTTTGCCCTGACCTGCAAACAAAAACATTCGGTTCACTGAGAAGGCATACACAAAGACGCCCACACATCTGGGGAACAAGTGAATTGTGATCTTCTGGGTTGTGATGCGTGCATTGTTATACGTACCAACGTCACGGACGACCTTACCAGGTGCAGCAGACTCTACAAGACAAAGAGACAATTTCTGAAAACTGGAAAATACCAAATTCACAGGCCCAGCCAACACACTCAAACAGGCTGTGTGGCAAAGCAGGATGCTGTGCTACTCGTCTGTACTGGAACCGAAACGGCAAGAAATACGCCAATTCGCTCACACGTCTCTCTGTTTGCAAAGCACACTACTAGAAGCATTTCGAACTAGGAACTCCAGACAGAACACACACCGCGTGAAATGTGGAGAACATCACACTGGAGACTAACCATGAAAACATCTTCTGTCTGCAGACTTATACATTCGTTTCCATTTACAGAGATAAGCATTCGTTCTCTCCACTCTAGCCATTTATGGATCTAAATGACCGGATCATAATTTCTGCTGGGCGTTACGCTGTTCGGAGTAAATAAAAATAATGTTATCTCTTCTCATTGCAAGCCAGGAAGTCAGACGTAAATGTCATAATTTATTCGTGGTATTTATGGATATGTCATTACGCAAGATGAGTCATGAAATGAGTGTGCCTATGCACATGCATCTTTTAATAAATTTAAACCAATTACACAGTGAAACCTTGCAAGGGACCTTAATATTTTCCATCCCAGACAAGTTTATGTTTCACATAAGTACGCTATTAAAATATATGAATATTTGTATATTACTTACTCCATATAACTCCTAGAAGAACACTCGTAGGCCTACGTAAGAAGCCAATAAAGAAATTCCTCGCCCTCTTAGAACAAAATGTTCATAACTGTTTTCACAAGAGTCCACCACTGGACTCCGAGCCATGTGAATACATTCAAGATCTTCACACCCTATCTTTTAAAGATTCGTTTTAATATTATACTTAATCAACGCTTAATTTCACGAGCGCACACTCTTTTAAATTCGAAACAGACAATAGTATCGTAGCTTACAGTTTCGAGTGTACATACTACGTGACTTAAATTTAGTTTCCGGGACTACACAAATAATTGGTTAACCAATGTATTTGGAGAAAAACGTTCAGTAATCTAGAACGCAATTAATTTGTGTGTTTTGGAGCTCATTTTAGATAACACTGTGTATATCACATAATTCTCCATCTTTCGTCGTTCGTCACATGACTGGTTGTTCAGTGCGCTCCCCGTTTGGTCTTTCCAAGGATTTCCGTCTAAAATATAAAACAACAGTCCAGCCAACATGATTTTCCTTTAATGAGACAAGTACTGTGTAAATTGTTTCATCATCAGCGTGAGATCACTATACCGGAAGACACGACGACTTCCATACACGGACACAGAACGTTCAGCAACCAGCAACAAGTCGCAGAACTTAATACCGAGAAGAACTTAACATCAACAAGGTCAGCCTACAACACGTGAATTCTATATCACGTAACTGAACTCCAATACAGTGAAAGGTTAACAGATGCGTTGCTATTCATTTGTTACTGACAAGCAGTGAATGGCAGAGAAGTTTATGTAATTCAGAAATCGTTATCTGTGTGATAATTAATTAATAAATTACTGGAATGGGTATGAAAGGATGCGCCGGTCATGTCCTAATTTGAAATTCTACGCCGACATTTTCCTGGAGAGACTGATGGCCTGTTAAACTTGTATTAAGAATGTCTAGTTACGTAACAAAGTGCAAAAGAAGGCACATGAGACCAGACCTTTGAGGCGAAGACCGACCATCTACTTGAAGATGCTTTCGGAACAGGCAATTAAACGATGATACTGGTGATGATTAGTTATGAGGAGAAGGAATATGAATACGTATATTTCTTAAGGAAGACGAAATGTGCAGAATTTATATCACGCATGGGAGAGACGACAAATGCATGAACAATTTCAGTCAGAAATGATGAAGGGAAGAGACCTTTTGGCAGATCTAATAGCAGATGGAACTAAGGTATTAAAACGGACCTTGAAGAAATATGTTGTGTAGATATGGAGTGATTCATCTGTCTCGGGATGGGTTCCACTGGCGGACTGTTATCAACAAAATAACGAACATATATGTTCCATAAAAGCCGGGAATTTCCTGATCAGATGAGCGACTGCCAGATTCCTTGTAAGACATCATTAATATATGTGAAATGTGTTGAGCTGATACTCTGCACGCGCTCACACAGAATTATGAAGCTCATGCTGTTTAAGCTTGAACATGTACAGCTATTTCCATATAAGTATTATCAACAGCATCAAAGCGTAGGGCGTATTTTAGCTGCAGACTTGGATAGGTTAGGTTCTTGCTGAAACAAAGAGGCACAGTTTTTCACTACGGACGTCGAACGATGCAGCTTATGAAACCTTATTCGGGATGAAAGTACATGTTACCAAAGGATCTCGTAGATGTTAAATATCAGCAACTGTAGTGTTTAGTAACGGAAACACTCGCAGCAGAATGATTGTGCACAAAGCATTGATAAATATACTAATGACGTGTTCTCCAGATGTTCTTATATGAATCTTCAAGAATCGGGCAAAGAACGAGCCCTTTCGCCAGCATGTGGGAACATTTTTAAAGATGGCTACGAAGTCGGAACAGGACAGACAGGTCTTCTTCTTCTTATGATCTTCAGGGAAACCCCTCTGTGAGTCAGGAGACCTTATTTTTATTTTCGGTTTATTTAACGACGCTTTCAATATTTCAGACTACACAACGTCTAAGTATAGAATGATTAATGAACTGGAAATAATATTAAAGAAGCTGTCGTAGCCTAATCTTCTATAATATCCCGGCATTTGCCTGTAGGGACTGGGGAAAACCACGAAAATCGTAGGCCAGGACACCCGGTCTCCGAGGTAAGATTTTAACCCGGGACCTCCCGCTACGAAGCAAAAGTGTTAACCACTCAGTGAGATCTGTATCTAGTGCGACGCTGCATAACCTGAGAAGTTACTACAGAAGCAAGCGTACTTACCCTTCGCGTAGATCTGCAGGGATATCACGGCTTTGGCCTCTCCATGGCAGTTGCGGGCGATGACAGAATAGGCGCCTGTGAAGTCTAGTTTTGCTCGCGGGATTTCCAGTCGGTACTGCGGTCCGTCACCCACTCGGCGGAATTGCGGGGCGTCTCGATAATAGTCAGGCTGAAAATGTAACGTCACACACATTATGCACATTATCGGAGGCTCTGACTTCTCAAGGTAAAAAAAGCCACAGGAATCCTTATCCAGCTCAGACTTCCTACTGTGCACTTGAGCAAATTCCTTTAAACACAACAAAGTTCTAGGAGGAAGGCCAATAATTTGTGAGAGGAAAAAAAATAAGCATGTCACTTATGAAATATGTTACATTATGAAGAACTATAACAACCTGGCGACGCAATCGAGGGACAGGCACCCATTCCAATTTCGTCTCCGGTGTTCCCTTCAGTCATTTGCCGATATAGCGCCTTAAATAGGCCACGGCTATTTACTTCCACATACATCCCACCAATCGACGATATAAAACCGAAGCAATTTAAAATGCGTCTTTAAATAAATCAAGCGCCAAACAAAAGTTAATGACAGGCCTACAGATTGTTCTTTGTCCAAGAGATCTCTGATGAGATTTCAGGTGCTCACGGCGGAGAATACGAAGATCAGTGACTCCCTAGACATGGCGCTGTGTAGTCTGGTAGTAAATTACCGACGTTTTCAGAATTGATTACTGCCTCCATCATTAGGGCGATGCCCTGAATAATGTAATAATTAAAATGGACTTCTTATACTAATATCATATGGACAAAAGCGTAGTGCTTAACACGCTCGGAAAGACTTGAATTTCAATATGCTCAGTCGTTAAGTATACTAATAACTGATCACTGTGTGAACGACTCACTTAGCATCAGGCATTAAGGGGAAGACAAGTGATTAACACATTGATCTGTGGGTAGGGACTACTCGATTTACTGGACTGAGGAGGACAGGGTCTAGAAGAGGTGTCTTGCCAATGCGATAATGACCTTGTGCGTTCTATGAACATCGGCAGATTTCTTGACAAGGTGAGCGACAGTCAGATTCACAAGAAGGACTTTGCCGTGAAGAATTAGTTATTAACAGAGTTTCTGATCTCTCCTAAGTGATTTTCTTAACCTTAGTGAAAGCGGACGTGGTTGCTTCTTCTGAGAAAGATCAAGAACCTAGTCAAAATGTAAACTCGATGACTGAGAACTGTGACAAGTCTAAAGCTCTGGCATGTGGAACAAAAAGAAAAATCGAAGAGTAAACGCAACTGAGATGTGCCCAAACCTGAATGAGATCGTTCTAAGGCAATCCAACCAAGCCATCTGATTGTAACGGTGTAACACGTAACTCAGTTAGCAAAGAAACTGCGATCTGCGTCAAGAATCACGCATCTCATGGGTGTGAGCGAGTTTCGCTCTAAAATTATAACTCAAACCCATTCTACATTAGAAGAGAACTCAAAATAAGCGAATTCTACACAGTGAGGAGGGAAGAGCAGGTGACTCATACATGTTACTTTGGGGGGGGGGGCGCTGTTTAAAAAGCCTACAACAGCGAATTATTATTATTTTATTTCCACACCTTTTCTTATGTTTATCATATTATTTTCTCAGAGTACGTTTCCATATTTAAACTTGGAAAAATAACGACACGTACAAACCGTATTACGTACTATGTTACTTCAACATTTTGTCTAAAAAGGGCAGCACTTGTAGAACAGAACGTTCAGGCCTCTCCGAGCGAATACGGCAGCCAGCATCAAATAGGAATTTATGTAATATCTGCATTATATATAGCCTATAAAACGTTAACCATAACAATCAGAGAAGGCACTTACTGTAGAACTACTCGCCTCCTTACTGCAACTCACTTCAAAAGCTTTCAGTATACCACATATACACTGTACCATTACCAAATTTCATCCAAAACCGTCAGTAGTTTTGTAAATGATAGGTAACAGCCTCCCAGTAGCTATGTCTTCACTTGACTCACTTTGTGTAAAAACGCATGAAAGGACATTTATCGATTACCTGTTATAAGAAAATGTTGCTGTGCATTTTGTCAGGTCCAACCCATTGACAACTCTATTCAGACCAGCAGAAAGCAGTACGAGACGGTGGTGCGTGCTTAGCACACGAACAACGCCATGCAGAAGTAAAGTGCATTCCAGTCAGCTGACAAAGTAGTAACAAAACCTCTGCAGGTCGTTCAATTTATTAATCCACGCCATTCATGTACTAATAAATAGGCCTGCAGCGTGTGTACAGAGCAAGGAGCATTACTGACAGTGTAAGGATGCCGTTAACAACAGAGCAGTAGTGATAACAACGATTATAAAATCTCTGGTGGTAAAATCCGAGGTTTAATACTACTAATAAAACCCTCCATTAGACACGTTCTTGCGACAGTTTCATTCATTTTCAATCTTTACTACTAATCTCCCTATCTTGCCATCTACTTCACTACCCGAACTTCGAAAATTACGATTAAATTTCGTATCATAGTCTATAAAAGTCGCTGGACAAAGTTGATTTTATTCATATGGTTCGAAAGTACATACCATTTTATATGAAGCTCAAATATGACTTCACAGACTCTTTTAAAACCAAATTATGACAATAAATATTTGTATATTGATGAAATATAGGCCTCGATTCATTAAGAGTGCTACTTCTACTTAACAGAATAGACGAACAGCCTATAGAAAGGATTTCATGTGTCTTTACGAGATTTCACTAAAGGACTCCAGATTATGCAGATGTTTTCATACGTAACAGATAACAGAATCACATAATTAAGCTTTCGGATTCTGCCACTTCGTCACTGAGGCAGGTGTTTCCATATCGTCACAGATTCTTCATATATTGACTAAAGTATTCACTCTGAAAACTATGCTCAGAAGTAAATTCGAAACTCTAATGCTTTAGCCAAAATATATTTATTTTGTTTAGATCTGAGGTTCTCACGTCGGTGAGGATAAGGTTCTGGGTTGAGACGTTGTGTAGACTCGCCTTTAGATAGTAATTCCTTTAGAGAAGCATACTGTCTAGCCTTTCCTTCCTATCATCGTATATAAACATCTCCACTTCCCAGCATCGCTATCTCAGCCCTGAAGATGGAGACAGTATGCTTCTCCGAAACACTGGCAACTGTCTGCGAGTCTACACATCACAGCCCAGAAGAACATTGTCATAATTTATTTTGCTGCCCAGCCTCACTTCAAACCGTCGACAGAAAAAGTTTTTCAGCGCAGACAGTTCTTCAACCTTCTCATGACACACTTAGGTAGTCTCCTTCAAGGTCACTAGTACCCTTTATGGATATAGAATCCGTCCTTGCAAGGGCGCCTGAGTACAGTCACATTCGCAAAACAACAGCTCTCTCGTGAGATTTCAGGTTCTCGCGGCATCTAGTGAAGATGCTGCTCTCTTCCGGGTTGTTTCACCGTGTAGTCTGGTATGTCGTTTGACAAAACCCAGATGAAGGGTGATCAGTGTTTAACAGAAACCCGTTAAGCTTCAACAAACCTAGTCGAGAGTGTTAACTGCAGATCGAGTTTAAATAACTCAGCTGAAGGCTATTACCAGAGGTTAAGATTAAAGAGATACCAGACAAAAGGCGATTGTCGAGGACAAAGATTTAATATAAAACAGTCTGAGGATAGTTCTGGAGATCACGGTTCAACAGAAACCCTTCAGTGACAGATTTGCAGATCAGGGTTTAAAAGAAACCCCCACGAAAGTTATTACAGGAGATTCAAATTCAATAAAAAAAATCCGACAGAAACGATTGGCAAAGATCAAGGATCAATAAGATTTCAACGAAAAGAGGCTAAGATCCTTTGAGATCTGGTGTTACAAGTAAGAAATTAAAAATGATGCCTTCGCTTAATGAATTAGCTTCAGTTTAGCGAATAAATTAATCAACGCAAACATTAAGGGCGACGTAGACTAATTTAAGAACTGACCACTTTCATCGGCGCAATACGTGACACGAAAAACAACTTGCTGTGTATATGAATTGAAGCTTTCGCGGCGAGTAAACTCGTTAAAATTTCCTCGGGCAATCGACTGCGTCAATTGGTTACGCGAAGCGACCCGAGAAGATTTACTGAACTTGCTATGTAATTAAACTGCAGATCACATGCGTTTAGACGCAGTTCCTTCCCTGAAGATCACTGTGTAGCACTGCCACATTGGTAAACTGAAATTATGACTAAATTAAACCGATGATTGTGGATTGGACGCGTTATTCAAAAAGTAGTGCACTATCAGCTTATACTAATTACGATATTTCCTGTATTGTACTGTTTATTTTGTTATTATTGTATTCTATCTAAAATATTTGCTTACGTTGTGCACTAAAAACAAAACAAAACATGGTTTTGTAAATTGGGATGTAAGGACTGAAAATTATTATAGCCACGTAAGATTTCTGTCGGGGTCCGCAGTGGCCGCTTGGTCGCTGGGACCGTGGGTTCGAATCCCACTCAAGCCATGGATGTTTGTCCACGTCTTTCTCTATTGTGCTCTCCTGTGTACAGGTAGAGGCCTTGCGACGGGCCGATCCCTCGTCCAAGGAGTCCTACCGAATGTCCATAGATCAAGCCAACGAAAGAGTTGGGACCCGCAGTGCTCAGGCACTTGAAGAACGGGTCGTTCCCAGTATCCCCAGTAAGATTTCTGTCTCGTTTCTTTTAATAGACGCTTTCATTAATCGGTTCGAAGTGTAGATTTTATCGTTAGAATTAATTCTGGCCTATTATTATAATACTTTTAGTGTTTCGTTTGTTGTCTCATAAATGAACTGCGTAGGTATAACATGTCACCGTAATTTCTAGTTCTCTAATTAAGTATTACTTATGTTATGAACCTACATTATTCCAAAAATAGCTTGATGAAGCTTCTCACCAGCAAAATCAAATGCGGCTAAGAGACAAGATACGGTTGCTGTATGTAGATGATTAACTAAATGATTGCTGCTTTATTATGCCGATTTACTGAACTTGCTATGTAATTAAACTGCAGATCACATGCGTTTAGACGCAGTTCCTTCCCTGAAGATCACTGTGTAGCACTGCCACATTGGTAAACTGAAATTATGACTAAATTAAACCGATGATTGTGGATTGGACGCGTTATTCAAAAAGTAGTGCACTATCAGCTTATACTAATTACGATATTTCCTGTATTGTACTGTTTATTTTGTTATTATTGTATTCTATCTAAAATATTTGCTTACGTTGTGCACTAAAAACAAAACAAAACATGGTTTTGTAAATTGGGATGTAAGGACTGAAAATTATTATAGCCACGTAAGATTTCTGTCGGGGTCCGCAGTGGCCGCTTGGTCGCTGGGACCGTGGGTTCGAATCCCACTCAAGCCATGGATGTTTGTCCACGTCTTTCTCTATTGTGCTCTCCTGTGTACAGGTAGAGGCCTTGCGACGGGCCGATCCCTCGTCCAAGGAGTCCTACCGAATGTCCATAGATCAAGCCAACGAAAGAGTTGGGACCCGCAGTGCTCAGGCACTTGAAGAACGGGTCGTTCCCAGTATCCCCAGTAAGATTTCTGTCTCGTTTCTTTTAATAGACGCTTTCATTAATCGGTTCGAAGTGTAGATTTTATCGTTAGAATTAATTCTGGCCTATTATTATAATACTTTTAGTGTTTCGTTTGTTGTCTCATAAATGAACTGCGTAGGTATAACATGTCACCGTAATTTCTAGTTCTCTAATTAAGTATTACTTATGTTATGAACCTACATTATTCCAAAAATAGCTTGATGAAGCTTCTCACCAGCAAAATCAAATGCGGCTAAGAGACAAGATACGGTTGCTGTATGTAGATGATTAACTAAATGATTGCTGCTTTATTATGCCGGAAGCTAGCAATGGCTGGGGGTTCGTCGTGCTGACCACACGTCACCCTATATTTGGTTGGATGATCGTTCACCTCTGCTTAGGCATGTGAACGTGAGGCCAGCAGTCAAGATAGTCGGCTTTGGCTCTCTGGAGCTGTTACGCCACGGATTTAATTTAATTTTTTGATGGAGTCAGAGGTATCTGAAACGTTGGACTACGGGTCCATATTGACGCGGCTAATCGTCCGACAAGATTTTTTTTCTCATTTGGTCATCACGAAAGCTTCAATTCATTAATATGTTCACGTATGTTCGTCTCTCAGACTACGGGTGACAGTGTTGTGGACAACAAGTGAGTGATTTTTGTGGAAATTCCTTATGACATTTTGTCAACCAGGCAACCTCACCTTCGTACGTCATTTTTTGTCTGCATTCGACAATACCAACACGTCGGTAATGCGAAACACAGCAAAGGAATTTAAACTACGACCTACGATTTATTAAAATAATTTCAAAAATGGAAATTAATAATGTGGCCAAAGCGGGAAATATTTTGGGAAATACGAATAAGCTGCTAGTACGTATTATACACAACAGAACAGTTTTAATTTCGTTCACTAGTAAGAGTTTTACACAGTTATATAATAGAATTAATTACCTACGCTATATAGCCCTGATGACTATAAATTATAATTTACACATTATACGTTAAATCTACGGCCCATGTAACAACCGATGCTTCATAATACTCGTTAACATCGCAACCCCAACAATTCCGGACTCACGTACACAGCCAACTGACATTCCTTGATAGGCAAATTTCTGAGTGGAGTCAATCAAGTTTGCTGCAGCACGCAAAACTGTGCAGCCTCTTAAATAATATGACTGCTCTCGAAGCTCGAGGTCTAATGATGAAATTTACCATTTTGAAATCGCTTCTTCTGTTATTTCTCACTAGTAGTCTCTTTCATTGCTTCGGTATTTAAATGTTCATTATATCGCACAGCATTAAATGTCTGTTTAATTATGAACGCACTTTCAACTAAAAAAGCAATTCCTTTTAATTCTTCACGGTCTCCTGGCACGATCTGAAAACCAGCGTTGGCGGATATCGAAATAACAGACACCTGACGCAGACAGCCTGGGAAAAATCGAGACAGAACAATGACATCAGACAACCCAACCCGGATTCAGCTACACCGTAGTGAGCTGGCCACGAGCTTAGGTCATAAATTACTGGAGAAAATCGCAAGATGACGTCGCTCGGGGCGCAAAACTCGAGCCGTACAGATCTGCACACGAGTACTGCAATGCTGTAAATCAACATGCTACATACCACGAGATAGGCCAAGCGCGCTTGTTTCTCTCTGCTTTCATATGATCAAAATACATGGCCATTCACACACTAACATAAATATAGAAATCCTGATGCAATGCAAATGCTCAGTTGTGTTAGCATTGTTGGCTATGGGCATGAGAAAAAAGCGATACACAAAAACCCAATCACGATGCCTTCCAAGCATTCGTCACATTCGTAGAATATGGGCAACTCTAGCAGCGATCATGAGGTACTCCGCTTTGAGATTCGCCTCTGGATTTTGTCTCTGTCCCACTTCTGGAGAAAACGGACTGGGTCCTCAATGAGACACGAAAGAATGCAGTGAATCAAAACAGATGAATAGCGCGTGTGTCATAGTTGATGTGGGTCAAAGCGCCATCTGGTGTCGCGGTTTTCCACTCACGACGGCGCCAGCTATAAATATGTGGGTGTACAGCTTCAGAATGGTCACGACTTGCTTGCTTCTGGCCTTCATACTGATTATATTTAGAATCATCATCATTATATATTCTGAAAGAACAGATTCCAGTGCATGATTCCTATTAATATTGGCCACGGCAACTTTTGTTTCCAACGACTTGCAGTTTATGCCTTATTAATGTTAAGGCGATCAGTATGCCTTTATGGCAAATACAGAAATTGGCTGGTGATGTAATTCTGGGACAATTCCGTGATATTTTAATGGATTACACTAATCACAAATAAAGCGTCAGAAATTATATGCACTACAGAAACGGGTAAATGCTTGCAAATCTTCATGTGCCCTTCACAGAATAGCACTGAACTTCTAACGCTTCATGACCTTCTTATCAATGATCTTGTAGTGGTCTATGGGTAATTTTGGTCTGTACTGAAACGCAAATATTGTGAGAAACTGAAATCCTGGTAACTCTGTGTACCACCTACTTTATCAAATTCTAAACGGTTTTAACAACACCTACTTTATCGTTCAGTAACTCTGCATTCTGTCCAGAGTATATTCAGAGAAACTGACCACCATCACAATTCATGTTTGTGATAGATAGGGACTTAACTTTTAAATATTTTGTACACGAGTTTCTTCCTAACTTTCTCTCTTTGGTTGTAAGGGTTAAGTGTGTCTCGTGAGCCGCATAATGTATGCCTGTGCTGACTAAACATGACACACGCACTTCATTTTATAGCAACACAACTTACCATATGCCCAGCGTTACTTTACCTAATGCAGAACTAAATCTGGTTGCTAAGTTTTAGTTACTTTAAGATGACTTAAAGATAACGCGATAAGAAAACAGCCATCTTCGGACTCACCGCCGTGAAAACCTCTTATCCTACGGAGGCACATCAAAGTTTTCGAAATAACAGACTGTATATCAGCGTGGCAGTTAATCAAATGTGGTGTATTAACTCACCACCGTATTATAAATACATGCTTACCTAGGTACTGGGATGAAGCTGTATGAATTTATAAAACTACAAAATATAATAAACAAGATAGGACTCACATGGACAAGAAATGGGAAAACAAGTTGTGCTACACAAATAGGTGTTTCACTAACAAAAAACACAACAGAAAGTAAATCACTAAAATAAAGAAGAAAAACAAATATAAACCACTCTCTGCAAAGGTAAAAATGTACAATCGAGCAGCCCCCCCCGAACGTTTCAGTACCAACCAACCAACCAAGTTGATCTTAATTTTAAACAGAACGTTTATTAAACACAAGAACCAGTTCTTATCCAGACATGTCATCTTGGGGGAAAGGAAAATGAGCACCAGTTCAACGTAGATTTCAGAAGTAGTTTCCCATCCTAACGGAGGAGTTGGATTTTAAACAACAGCCTTTGGGTCTGGTCCCAAATACATGACACCTACAGCTGAAGAACCTGCTACTTCGACGCATCACTACACCAAGCTCCAGTACCGACATCTGTCATTGTATCAATTTATAACATAAAACGCATTAAGTCCATTACAGTCAATTTGCTACAGAGAAACAGGCTCTACGTGAGGTATCTTGTGCTATATTTCGTATGGCCAACAGGAGTATTAAAACATTTCAAGCCGAAGTGTTCGACATTCTGTTTAAGGTTTTAAGAAATCGATTCCAATTAATACACCCTACATCCAACTGAGTGCCACTGAAATTATTTAGTCAGCCGAAGTATCCCCAAACATGACCAAGCTCCTTATATTGTTCTACGCCGTGGCCAAAGCCGGATCCAAATGTAACACAATCCGTGGTTTTTTATGCGCACTTTGCACAAAGTGCGTAAAATTAAGGTATTAAGGTATCATGTCTGGCCTAACTGGGGATACGTGTATGCGGTTAGACCCACAAGCAATTCTTCATTAAGCTCAAACAGAACTACGAATGTTATAAAAAGGCTCATTCTAAAGAAAAATTAACATAAAATATGGTCTCAATTAAGGTTAAATTTCTATTAAATATGTTTTTTTTCATTGGTTTAAATATTTAAAGAAACGCGAACGATACTGATTTATGAAAATATTTTGTACCGTACTCCATCGGAGTACATTTCCACATATTTCTCTGTTACAGAACTGATTTTGTATTACTATAATTAAATCCATCTGCCACGTAACTTAAAACGTAGTCTACTACAGACATAATCTTGATATCCGCTTTTGAAGGTTCTGAAGACTTCGCTGTTAACGTCCTGCCAGTCCAACCGAGCCCCCGTACAACCGACCATCTTGCCCGTACTCGGTATGAAAAAAAGACCACGGACACCTGCTCTTACCTGCCCCACCATAATCTCTGATGTTTTTCCTATATAACGATGTAACTAATACTTTAACCAGTGTTGACAGTTCCAAATTCATTACCAACACATCGTCGGAGTACATTAACAAAACGAATATGAATGCATGAACAGTCTTTAAAACCATCAGCGAAAATATGATATCAGCTTCACAGTTCATGAAGCAGAAATATATGCATGAATACGAAGAGAAAACTTGTTCAAAAGAAACAAAAATATAGTAGACTTACTTGTCAAATTATATGATAATTACGTTAATATATTGGGCGAACAAATAAATAGAAGAAAATAACAGAAGCTCTATAAGATGCCAGTAAGAAGAACGCTCTAAAATAAATACATATAAAACCAGGTATATGTCCGTGCCTTATCTTCAGAATGAAAGGATAAAATCATAACATAAAGACAGCTAATAAATCCTTCGAATGTAGATATCTGTAATAATGGTACCTAAATAAGTCACTGGACTTTGTAAATCGTAGTTTAGAGTTCATGATAGTCTTAACATAAAGTGAACTTAAGTATATGAACTAAAGTAAGCATCATAAGTTCTTTCCATAATTTCGTGTTTAAATATTGAGCAATGGCTCATCTGACTCCATATCTGCCTTCGATTAAGTCTTTTGACATTCACGAAACATTATTTTCAGTGAATCTCGACACCAGGACTAAGACGACGTACACGAACCATTGTCTGGGAGATGTCAGTACACATATACACCACACGTAGTCAATGTTGCATTAAATTATCGTTAAGTAATTAATACATATTTTCAGTCTCTTTGAGCCATCTTGCAATACCACGACCTGTGCAAGACTGCCATCTTCCACGAAGGTAACTGCAACACCGACATCTGTTTTTTTGGCTTTGCTACAGATAAAATCAGTTTGCGTGTGTCCACGCCAGTAAGAGCTGAGAGCACATCTATCACTCCATGGGGTGACTTCCATAGCAACACGTAAAATGCGTGGAGGGAAATCAGAATGCCTTACAAGGAGAACTTAGCAATTCTATCTGTACCGCTGGGATAGCATGTCATTAAGACAGCAGTGCCTAGGCAACATTTTCACATCTCTTTGCTCGAAGAGATTTGATGACAAACGAGCTGTTTTAAAATTACAGTGAAAATAGTGAAGGTGTATAATAAATTTCTGTCTCTGGTTACATGAATTTAAATTGAGAACTAAAATGCAACTAAAAAGCGCTAGATTTCTTGTACCTCTGAGCGACTCCTTTAACTTCTCTATTAGAATTCTGTTCCATGAATATATTTAGTTGTATGAGACGAATTTCTTGTTCCGTTTCAATTGCCTGGATAAAAATAAAAATATATGTACTGCGTTTCGGAGGTTGTCCTGTATCTGATTCGATGTTACATTGATACTAAAGTAAAGTTTGTCCCACTATACGCCATGTAGGCGTTTGGGGTGAGTGGAGGTATAGCTCCTCTCTTCCTTGACCTCGGCACTAGATGGGGGTGAGTGGTCAGCATCACGCCCCGGCCGGCTTTACCCCCGGGAAAGGACCCCGGTACCCATTGTAGAGGAGGCTGGGTGGGCCCCAGAGCCGGTCTGGACGCAGAGGCTAGAGGAAAAATCATTTGCCCACGTCGAGGATCGAACCCCGGTCGTCCAGCCCGTAACTAGTCACTATACTGACTGAGTTATCCCGGCTCATGTTACATTGATACTGGTAGAGGAAAAAAATAGCGATCCTAATCAACAATTCAAATAACGGCTATGTTGTAAAACTTTGAAGTTTTAACGTTTCCAGTCAGAAGATTCACTGGTCTAAAATAAAGAGAGAAATGCATTACTAAATTGCAAACCGGTAATTATTAATTGATATATCTTTACAGCTTTATCATCTACATTTAAGCACAAGAAGAAACCAAATGGTGGTGAAATAAGTTCTTTATAGAAATTCCTGTTTTAACAGTAAAATGCGAATGAGTCTTCTTATTTTTATAGGCTATGCCAATAAATGCGTGTGAAATAAGGAGGAAATTGAAGCTATGCGCAATTATGTCACGAGAAAAATAACTCACTCTTAAAGCCGAATAAATAGATAAATTAATTAAGTGGTGAATGGAGTAACTGAACCGACGTGTTATGTTACACTGGCCACAGGCAGTACATTTTGCCCTCCTCATCTACACAGATCTATAATGTATCATTGTCGGTGTCAGCCTAATAGCAGTGTCCGCCTGTGTGTATCAGCCGGTAATCACGACTTCTAATTTACTGAATGAAACTCTTTAGTTGTTTACGTTTCGTTTCGATACGAGTAATGGGCCCAAGAAAGTGTTAATTCTAATTATATGAATACGATACGTGTGCTCTGGTCGCTCACAAAAACTGTGGCTGTTTGACGCCTGTGTACCTCTTTCTGTTATCAACCTAATCTAAATAAGAGAATAATTTAAGTGGGCCTATGATATAAAACGGCTGAAATGTTGTCGAAGTGACTTTATGAAAAGTAAAACTTAAGGGATTTTAAACTCACTGAAAGACAATTTCAGTTGCATAAATGGAAAGGAGGAAGAAATAGGCGCAGATGAAAACTATTACCAAATTCTTGAAACAAGTTCCATTTTAAATTGTCAGAGGCTATGAAATACTTATGACGAGAAGAAAAAATAGGAGAAGCAGAAATGTGGGAAGTCTCTGCACCATTACTGATAGTAAATCGTTCAAGATTATCCTCTATGTGTGTATATAATACTTTATCAGTGGATCGGTGTATTGAAAATATGGGGTCGGAGCTGCCGTATCGATAAATATAACTTATTCATTGTCTAGTGTCCTGAAATCCATTGTATTAATTTTACTTTC
This sequence comes from Zootermopsis nevadensis, assembly GCF_000696155.1. The sequence continues at coordinate 1,323,908 of NW_019059694.1, read as the reverse complement.
GTAATGCTGTGACAAAACAACTAAAAGAATTAATTCCCAGGATGTCCCAGCAAGTTTCGACATTGCTGAATACTACGTAAGGTGTGTACCGTAGTATCAGTGAGAAACACAAGGGGAAGAACATTAATTGTCGACAATGGATATCCCGCATCTTAAATGAGAACGATATTTCGAAACGTCGATTCACACGTTGTGAGTGTGAACTGGACCCAACACTATTAGCTAGAAAGACGCTCAACATGCATCAGTGTCGAGAACGAGGACTGATTACGAAACACCAGACACGGAAAATTTGCGTAAGAGACGTATTTCAGAGCCAATGGGGGTCGAACTGAGAATGTGTAACTTGTTGACAGGCTGCTTCGTCTGTCAGTGTTGATCGTTTATCACCACGTGAAGTAAAGTTTAGCCAGTCATCCTTGTATCACAGCATTACAATCAAGGCAATATAGATGCAAACGTTAAGGCTCGCTTCTTGTCTGGATCAGATCAGGTGGTCGGCCTACCACGCCATTTCAGACGAGTTCCCAGCGACGTTTAAAAAGTGCGCCCACTTGCTTCGTAAGTCTGTAGTGAACACAAAACTTAATCTTCAGGTTCCGTATGAATATCATACTTGTCAGTTTACAGAGCAGAACGAAAAATATAAAGCCGATTTGCCTTAAATCCATTGCCGTCATCAGGGTGTGACCACGTTTACACAAATCGGATTCCGTCAAAATTGTCATGGCGGTGTAATCACTGTATGCTAAATGAACAAAACTGTGCTACGGAATACAAGAAGTCCTGGAAAGTGTAATCTGCTGCAACTGCCAAGCACTGGGCTTATGTGTAGTCAAGTATAGTTTTAAATTCGTAATTTGATTTGTACTTGAATATGTTGACAGACGCTTGTAACCAGTGCAGCAGAGTCGACTTTGGCTCCATTAATCATTAATCCATTTGGTATTAGGTAGTTTGACTGACGTCATGGTGAAAACGAACAGTTGGCGATCACAGACATCGTTAAGAAAAACCTGATCTGACAGTAGCGACACTAAGTTACCGAAGCTGTGGCGATTTGGACTAGACTGATCAAGCTTAAAAGTATGATTTAGTAACAGTAGCAGACGTTTTCGCGGTAGCAGCAGGGCAGGAGCAGTGGTTAGAAGCAGTAGTTGTTGTTGTTGTTCCAGATATCACCCGTATGAGTTAGAATTTGTAAACGTTTCATTGGCTACGTTTAATAATTTACAGAAACACACTTTCGTTACTAATTTATTAGATCAGGTAATCACGTGATCTACACGCAGATCGAACACGGGAACCGCGGGTCTATAACCCTCTCAGGACATGATTGCCTGCTTGCGTCTTCCTACATTGTTCTGTTACGGGAAAAGTCATGTGTGCGATCCATCATTTAAAGAATCCTATCGCCTAGTTCAATACGTAATTAGAAGATGTGTACAAACAGGAGGGAAAGGTTTGTAACATGGTTTTAGCGCCTAGAAGTGCTTCTATCATGTTACATCTAAGACAATTAAGAGGATAGTGGCAAAATAACAACATAACAGAAATAACTACGAAAACCGCCAGAGAAGACGTACAGTAACAGCAACGAAGATAAATTGGCGTTGATTAGTTATCTCTTAGCGCGTGTAATCTTTGCTACAAGCACCATCTAGGAGTTTTAAGAATGAGAAAGAGAGATTTCAGGTTCTCACGGCAGCGATTATGAAGATGATTCTTCTGTGGGATGTTGCACCGTGTAGTCTGGTAAAAGTTTACTGACGTTTCAGATGTGCTTGCTTGCTTCCTCCATTATCAGGGCGATGAGTAACTCAAATATCTTCCTGTTCAACACAGTGTTGTTGCGAGACATAAGTTTGGAATATCTTCCACCATCCCCAGCCTCAAAATGTGGTACAAAGTTATAATTTGCCCCAAAAACGCTAATGCTTCGATAAAACCATTAAAACCACGATTGTATAAGGCTATATATGGCAGAAAAGTTCACTATGTCGTGCTGATAGTTATGAACCACTGTGAAATATCTCGATCAACAGCACATAAATAAATAAATAAATAACAAGAGGGTCCTAGGAGGATCCAAAATACCAACGGAAAAGTACAATGAAGAGCAGTGGAAGCCGCAAGACTATAGACAGACGAATAAAGCGTTACTTTAAGATTTCGTAGCCGTTTAAGGTGATAGACATTCCAACGAGATCGTTCCAATCACATTGTAGAAAGAAGGCGTTTTGGACGTGCATTAAGCACATTTTATAACTTAATTACTACAGCTGATGACCATATGTTTTCTCTGTACCTCTTCCTGTTTGCTTCCAACAGTTCTTTCTAATTGCAACACTCACGTCAAGCATTTCTCCGCAGTGTCAGAACTATTTATGGCTTATAAACACATTGCAGGATGTAAGACACTCTGAAACCAGTTACACAACTTCTGGTTATATTTTGAAGATTATTATTTTGAACCATAGTGTGGAGCCTGTCATCTGTTAGAGATCATTAATCAAACAACTGAGATATTTTTAAGTTTAATCTTCTGAACATTAAAGACCTTCGGTAAGTAAAGGGCTAATTCTCCCACGTCCTCAAGAATGTAATAGAATTTATATTCCCACACCAGGGCTATTATTCTGACTAACGCTGGTAACATTAATAAAGCTATTTTATGGGCCAGTTGCCAGCAGGTTTATAATCGTATGTATCAAACCCTCTTCCAAAGTAGGAGATAAGTTTCGGTCAATTCGCGTTGGACGAACTTAATATTGTATGAGAGTAATGGTGATACGGGAACGCAGTCGTGGAAAGTCAAAGCAACAAATATCACAAATATACTCTTGTAATATCTGTTTATAACAGACTGTGTAACGGAATAAGTTATCATCAGAAATCTGAGCACAAAATTAAAATATCAACCGAAAGTTTGACTCTGGGCAAAATAAAAAAAACAGTAAAATGCAGGAAAACAAAACGACACACGTTGAAGCAGCGGCAAGATAAGTGAGACTCGAACCGCGGGTAAATTACCAAAGTGTCGGAGGAACATGCTGCCGCCTATTCTGATTTAAAGATTTCTCAGAAATGTTGGTATCTACTACACGTTCAAGTGATGTTCCTATCGAGAACACCAAAGCCGACAGCTTTATCGCTGTCAGAACCTCAGTTTCACATAACAATCTCTTATTCTTTGGACTACGGTGGGTCTACATATTCTTCACGGAATCTCTGTGTTACGCAATCCAAAGATCCATCATAACTAATCCATAATCTTGCCAACTGCTACTGTCTCGATCATTGAGATTGTGATCTTCTGTGATGCTATCTAGCCATGCTGTCATGTACGTGATCACAGGGTTTTACAGGCCTAAGTGAAACTTGAGATTTTCACCGCGGTGAAAGCCTCGAATCTACACGACCACACGGTGTCGCAACCTATAAAATGACAGTCTACACTTTCACAGCTGTGAAACCAAAGTCTCTCCTGATCTAGTTCAACGGTTCACATCGTGAAGACTCCCTTCCCTTAGTTCAGTTTTGCATTATCTATAAACAGGCCTACCCATACTCTCTTTTATCATAGTACGTTTCTTATTGATTGGCTACAAAATGCTTCCCACATACAAACACATATTTCAAGTCCTTCAGTCTATCACGCTGACCAATAGCTCGATAATTAGTAGGCTACCGGACAGGCCCCCCCCCCAGATTCGGCCCAAAATTTCATTCCTATCACTACAACCGACTCGTTAAACGCGTTTTAGTGTATCCGCGGATTTATTTCAGTATCATGAACAACAATATCCTAACCGCGGTTAATGTAGAAGCTGCCGCGTAGGCCCACTGAGTTGCGTGAGCAGTTTCACAGACTCGCCCCACATTTTGACTCCGGGAGTTATAAATTAAGGTCTCTCATGAGGTACCACTCAGAAAATCCACGGACATGTTACACATTTCTGGTTTTAAGCCTAGCCGTTTTCAGTTTCAGGCGGCTATTCGCAGGATTGAAATCACCGCGTATAACGAGAGTCGACTGTATGGGATTCACTGTCTACACTTCCTTTGAAATGTCAGCGTAGTTACAACGTAGAAAACAGATCAGTACCAGAGCGTGCAGTGACCACGCTGCGATAAAAATTGATGGCAAGGAAGAAACAGCCTTCCCAAGGTGAGACACTACCTACCCGACTGGAGTACACCGGGAAAACCACTTCATTTCCCTCCGCGTTACAACTCGTTCTTTTTATTGATCCCAGTCCGATCATTGAACCAAGTCCAGTTTCATTATGAACAATAAATTCCATTGAGGTTGCATGTGTGTGTAATTTGGCTACTAAGACAGCGGATTTTTATTCCTGTTTCTTGTTTTAATGTCTACATTAAGATGGTACAGAGCCATTTCAAGCAGAATTATCACCACCGAAGTGCCCTTTTTTACAAATGTTTTCTAGAAGCAGATTTGCTTGTTGTACAAGATTTGTGTGTAGATACGAGTGTTTGTTACCATTTAATATTAAATAAATAAGTGAGACATGAAATCTGACAATTAAACAAGTGGACTGACGTTTTCCTGCGACAACTCGCAACATTGGTGAGTTGGCACTTGACAGATCACGGTATCACATGTTAAGCAGTCTACTGTCAGTCGCAAGCGTTCGGATTCTGATGGCTTCGTGGTTAAACTAATTGTTTTATTATGTATGATTTGAGGTTTTCATAGCGGTGAGTATAAAGATGTCTGTCTTCTTGGTTGTTGCGCTGTGTAGTATGGTCGATGTTTACCAACGTTTCAGAGGTCATACTGCCTCCATCATCAGGGCGATGAGTATGAAGATTTCTGTCTTCTGGGTTGTTGCGCTGTGTAGTCTAGTCGATGTTTACCAACGTTTCAGTGGTCATACTGCATCCGTCACCAGACTACACCGCGCAACAACCCAGAAGACAGAAATCTTCAAGTGTTTTATTGGTGCAACGTTCCCCCCTTCTTTTTGTTTCTTTTATAAGGACGCAAATTTATTCAAAAACTTCAACAAACTGAGTGATAGTACTAACGAGATTTGGGTCGCCCAGTGCAGTACCTACGACACAGAAACTAAACGCCGAAGGTCTCCAACAGGAAAGTCCATAATTTCCGAGATCAAGTAAAAAGCATGATTCCTGTCAAAGGAACTACACATTAGTTTCTTCAGAGCGAACAGACTACCATTCCCATTTTAGGAACATTCACGGACAATGCCGCATCCCACAAAGCACTTCGTTGGAGCGACTTACAACCGTTTTGAAGCATCCACAGTACTCGCCTGTCCCAGTATTACATTTCAAAGTTCCCGAAAATAAGAAGCTCCTTGAAAAAATACTCGTAAGTACTCTGTCCCGGACTTTATTCATCGTCAGTTAATTATAATTACCAAATCACGTTTCGCAGGAAGATTCCTCCTCTGAAACACTGTGATCTGATGATTTCTTATAATCAACTGACGATGCATAAAGTTAGCGATGGCGTGTGTCATACATATTCTGCTCCTACGAGGATCGAACTGTGATATCGATTCTTTCAAGAACCATAAAATTTCCTCGACAAAACGTGTTAGACTCCTGCTCTCATGGTTCATGTCAAAATAAAAATTATAAGCATGTACAACTTTTCGGAGTTGGCACCATCTCCGCCTTCAGGCTAGGGAAAAGGGTTCTACTCAGCTGGACCAAGAACTGCGACGGCAGGATGCTACTTCACTGTCTGAACGTTAAGAGCTACCTGCTAAGATGTTTGTCTCGTCCATCTTCAGGCTTTAGACCACCAGGCCTGGTAACTAGCTATTGTCCCCTATAAGGTGTTATCTTTTTGTCAGAGTATAAACGATAATACTACTCCCAGAATTACGCACACTTTGCATAAATATTGTCCACTCCTTGCGGCACCGGTTTCCTTTCCCATTTTTAGCCTGCTTTCCTTATTTTGTATCAGACAGCAGGTTTGTGGTACCATTATATCCGAGCTGTTTGTCCCCCTTAATTATGTCCGAACAAGTGGACAAATCTTCATTTAATTTACTACGAATACATGTCAACTGGGGAAAATATTGTTTTCTAAAGGGTTCTAAGGATGGTAGTCAATAATTAGTACTACTTATATAGAGTACCTTAGAAAAAGCTAATCTGTTACTGAAAAAGGTGTTCTGTTCGGAATATTGGACCTTTATACTGCTCAATTCCCTACCAAAACTGACACAAACATGGCGGCTTTGTGAACTTATTAAATGTAATCGATACTAGAACATCGTAGACGTAAGAACCTGGTATGTTGTGCGGCAAGATACGCTAGAAAAATATGAAACTTTTGATAAATTGTAGCATTTGTTTACAATGTAAAAGAACAACACAGCGGTCTGTGAATCTAGTTATCTCTTTTAAAAGTAGTAGAAAACGTTGACGCTAGGAGTGTTAAATCTGAAATTTCATATGCAGATAGGGAACATACGTATTGTACCTACAATTTTTGTCAAACATGTTTTACAAACATGGTGACAGCGCGAATGTGAGGGTATGAGGCAAATTTGTAGTAAAAGTAAAGTTTGTCCCACTATACGCCATGTAGGCGTTTGGGGTGAGTGGAGGTATAGCTCCTCTCTTCCTTGACCCCGGCACTAGATGGGGGTGAGTGGTCAGTATAACGCCCCGGCCGGCTTTACCCCCGGGAAAGGACCCCGGTACCCATTGTAGAGGAGGCTGGGTGGGCCCCAGAGCCGGTCTGGACGCACAGGCTAGAGGAAAAATCCTCTGCCCCCCTCGGGGATCGAACCCAGCCCGTAGCTAGTCACTATACTGACTGAGCTATCCCGGTTCATGAGGCAAATATTTACGATGAATATTTTCTTTTTAAAAATTCAATTCCCGGTGGTGCTCAAATTTATAACTTGTGTTGGGCAAGGCCGTGGTCTAGGCATCACGGAGTTTTCCTCCGGGGGCTTCCCCGGTTTCTCCGTGGCATCCCAACAATTACTCCACTCACACACAGAAGAAGGCAATGGCAAACCACTTCTGATCATCTCTGCCAAGAATGTATATATGTATGAGCAGGTCCCTGACAACCTGAAGAGGTTGGAAGGATCCTGTTCATGATATATGGACCTGTCGTCAGACAGAACACTACAAATAAAATAAAAAAAAAATAAAGTAGGGTTAAGTGAATCAATTCGGACCAAAATTAGGGCCTACACTTACAACTTTCCGTTCAGACCATCATAACTAAATCTCGTCAAAGTCTGTTCAGTCTTTTTGGACACGTTAAGTGCTGGAAGGTAGAAGAAATTATTCACAAAATGCACAAATGAATTCCCCTGTATGAGTCCGATATCATAAAATAAATCCATGAGTGGAGTCTTCATTGAGAAGCTAATAGTAGCTCAGGTATTCAAGAAGATATCCATCTTTTATATAACAGGAATGTTGGCTGTCGTGTTCATATTCTGATAAACAAAGCAAAACACTGTGACTTATTGCAACTACGATACACACAGAATGCCAACGGCTCTTTGACAGAAAATGGCCACCAAATCCAATATGCGCAGATTCACTTCAATTCTTGCAGTCGGGGCACAGAAAACCCACTGCAGTTATTTTAAAGCTAAACCTCGTACAAGGGGCACACAGGAATCGAAATGAGAGACACGACACGACACAACAATTCAACGCAAGGCTAACTGTTGCAGATGTTATTTAACGGCGCCATATCAACTGCGGAGGTTATTTAGTGTCTAGTGAGATTCACGTGTCGATACCGGCTAGAATGGGGGAGGAAAAAATACTTGGCTTATTTTCAAAACATAAGGCCGGAATTTCCTTGTACGAAAAACCATTTCGGTGTTAAGCTTTCTGTCTTCTGGTTGTTGCGCTGTGTAGTCAGGTCGATGTTTACCAACGTTTCAGAGGTCATACTGCCTCCGTCATCAGGGCGATGAATATGATGATGGAGGTAGTATGACCTCTGAAACGTTGGTAAACATCGACCAGACTACACGGCGCAACAACCCAGAAGACAGAAATCTTCATATTCACCGCTGTGAAAACCTCAGATCTTACATTTCGGTGTTGAATAGGCACATACGATATAAAATATAGTTTCCACTGTACTGGCCTCTTGGTGCCTGGCTACTGCTGACGGTTTCCAGTCCCGAGATCTCTAGTTCGAATCTGCACGGACGTGTCTGTATATCGTATCCATGTTTCATTTGCACTCATCACTCTGTCTCATTTGCTCTGATACAACACAGATGGGTGTTTAACAAGCCCTGCACTTAATTCTGGTAGTTGGCAGTGTTTGTCAGAACTCGTTTCTCGATAAAATCAACAGGACTACATTTTATAACCAAAGGCAACGTGTAACTTCGAATGTTTTACTACCGTAGAGTGGAGACAGACAAGGATGGCCGTCTCCTGGGTTGTAGCGCCGTGTAGTCTGGTAGAAATTTACCAAAGTTTCACAAATCCGACATGGATTAACCTTGACGCGAATGCGGGTATCCGTGATGAGAAGCCAGCACGGCCGAAGTATGCATTAAATACCTTCAGATAAACTTTAATTCAGGGCATGAAATGAAGCTGCTAGGTGTGCATTAATTTGCATGGAGAAACTCAGAAAACCACAAGAAATCTCAATTAGGATAGCCGTCCTCTCGGAAGAGATTTGAACGCGGGACATCCCGATTACTAAGCGGGATTGCCATCCGACTGCAACAAAAAATGCGACATACAACTCTGAAGAGAACGAACTTCAAATTGTTTTTTTCCCTTCATACAGGCCCACTAAACAATCTACGCTGACAATATATAGCTGCAATTGCGAAAAAAGTAACTCGTCATGTTTAATTCCACACCTGGCCTTGCTGGAATGTGGGCACACATTTTATTGGAGATAATTTAGCTCTGGTGCATCACGTCGGACGGAAACAAACGCAACGCGCCGCGTGAGGTTGGTTAAAACAGTAGCCGCTGAAACGGATTACTGCCGCTCTGAGCAACAAACACAGCCAACAAGGGAACCGGTCAGAAAATGTAATTAATTTTCTGCAGATCATTCCAAACAGCGTGCGGAATGAGGAATGCGGAAGGTCACAGTCAGCACACGATGCCTGATTACGCGGCTGTCACTGCATTCCTAATTTAACTGAAGAAGCTGTACGGAATGCGATCAGCGTATCATGACAAGCCTTCAAAAATGCAAAACAAATCAACTAATAACACAGTTGTTAAAGCATTCTTGAGAAACTAATAGTCGCTCAACTACCCAATAAATTCACCACCTTTGTACCCTGTTCAAACCAAACATTCACGACCGTGTGCAAAAGAACCGGTAACTGGGCTCAGTCCTCTGCCATACGAATTAAATCAATCCACACCTGCACATTCTTTTCGATACACTTTAATATTATCTCCCCTATCTGTAAGGAATGAAGAAAGAAAGGGAAAATGTTGGATCGGAGTTCGAGAGCCATACTAGACACGTTCTTCCAGACAGAAACGAAGTTTTACCTCTTATAGAATAATCATGAAGAGTAAAGAATCAGTTATGAACACTTGTTCGTTCCCTCTGGTAATTATAAGTAACACCATATATTACAATATCTATTTAAATATTTATTAAACCATAAACGAAAACTATCAATAATCAATTCCATTAAAACTTGACAAAGAACTGCCTCTTAGCCTACCGATGTGATATGTTTATGGCCAGTTTTAAGCTTTGTTGTTTTCTTTTTCCGACGTGTCGTAAAGTCCTACTTAGAATGACACACCTGTTGGAGCGATTTGTTTGTCAATAACTCGCCACTACGAACGTCAAACACAGTTGTTACAATATCTTTCAGAGCGCGTACCTCTCAAATGCTTACTATGATATGCTGCATCGGTCATTATAAAAGAAATATAAATGATACTGTCGAAACCAGAAAAGAAAATGTTTTTTAAGCGAATTTGGTGAATAGTCAGCTTGCTGAAAATATGGCCAAGGTTGGCCATGTAATCTACACTTCATATGTGTTTACTTTCGCCTCTGCCAACAGGACATCTAACAAAGAATGTCGTAAAATTCAGTTATAACTTGCAAAATTAGAGACTTTTTTTCGATCTACATGTGAGCAAAGTAGTCTAGTACATTCCGGTGGACCCACAGGCTCATATCCCAAAAGGATTGTGGTTCATTCCTCGGGGGGTAAAACGACCGGGGCGTGAAACAAACCATTCAACGTCATCTAGCGTCGAAGTTACGAATGTGTGGAACAATAACTCCATTCCCCTATACTTCTACGTGGCGTCATGCTTAATTATAAAGAACTGAGGACAACAGCTCAGATGAACTTTGTTATGACAATAAACTGGAGTCTGAATGCCGTTCAGGTAATTGACAATTGTGAAAGTATGAGTTTTACAGAAAAGTAATTTGACATATAGACTATGAAACTTCATTTGTATATCTTAACCTTTTAAAGCCCAGTGTTAACTATTTCAACCATCTTTTTAAATAATCAGTAACTCTGAATTTTTGAACCTTTTAAAGCCCAGTGTTAACTATTACAACCATCTTTTAAAATAATCAGTAACTCTGAATTTTTCTCACAGAGTGTATTAATTGGTTTCTCATGATTCTCAGAATGAACAGCGATTACTACCCTAAACTACAATAACCAATTCATCTTTGTAATGGAGAGGGGGCGTATATTTTTTGCAGTGTGTGATGAACTGTTAAATATTATTTAGAAGACCCGCTTCGAGTGATTAATACAGGCTGTAAAGTAAGTGCAGGTTTCTCAAGACGGCTCATTGCTTCAGTATGGTCACGTCGCTGCCATACTCACACGTACACAAATTGTCATCAGAAATCATCACAATTTGGTCACAAACAAAGGCCACGTTGTGTTTAGTGAGACAGTCGCTAACTTCGCGGCACTGAATGTTGTCAGACACAATTTTCAATCAACTTGCTAACTCCATGAAGCATAGTCCATCCTAAGAAGATGGTAGTTCCTCAGCTAGTAAAAAATTCCTACCTTTTATCAAGCCGGAAGTTCGTATCGTGTTCACAATAACCTGTAACTGGGCCTTGTAATGAAGCAGTTAAATCCTATCTATACCCCTAAATCACATTTCATGGTGACCTATTTTAATATTATCCTGCCAACTACGCCGGTCTATTTCCTTCAGGTTTCCGGCTAAAATTAAGTATGCAGTTCTTAGTATTAAGTAAAATACTTAAAAAGAGAAACAAGTAATGCCAATAAGATTTTATGGAGTTATCCATATTTTAATACCTCAAGCTCTGATGGAGGCGCCTGCTTCATGTTTTGCCCTTCGCTTTTGATGAGAGGGAGGCCTGTAAGTTCAAAGACATAACTCCATGGAGAAGAATCTGCCTAGAGTCACTAAAGGACGTCTTGTCAGGATTTCCAACGTGCCTTATGCAAACTGAACGTTCACTACCGTGTTCAAATGACAGCACCATGTAAACGACGACATTTCTGATCGGAGTAAGAGTTTACGCTGGTTATGAACTTACACACGCCAAGATTCAGAACTTGTACGGCTTCTTTTCTGTGTTTCCCAGGGTCAAAGTTCTAGCAAGGACGCAGCTGTGTGTACCTTCAAGCAACAAAACATTTTAATTCTAGCCTATCTATTTTTAAAATTGCTTACGTGATAACATTGCCTTATAACTACTTGCAGGAACTGGTTCAGATGATTAAATGTTAGAATTCGTAACTGTTGAGTGACCTAGCCCTCCAGACTGTAAGCTTTATACATTGATACGATTATTTATTTCCAAACAAATTGGATACTTTACGGAACTTTATAAAGCGTGAGCGACGAATTTATTACAGACTTCAAGAAAAGAAAAGAAAACAGTGTTTTCGTAAATAATAAATTCCATTCCATCGAAATGTGGTCATAGAGAATAAGGCGAACTGGATACAATATCTGAGCGTGGCTGCCAGCTGTAAAGCAGAATCTTACCACACTCGACGTATGACGCCAGGCGTGACATCTACGCCCGGGTCAGCATTCTTCTTCTTTAGTTCGTTCACATTTCTAAGTAATGGTTAGTGTAATACTACTTCGACTTTTGTTCCAATTCAGATGTAATTCTAAAATCACAAACCCGTTTAGACTTTTGGTAGGCAGGTGATTAACCCGACACATGATTTCTTCCTACGCGGGACACAACAACACAAAAACTCGTGGGAAAGCATCCTTCCCTGGAGTGGGGTTCGCACCCACGATCACCGTGTTCGAGCGGTCAAGACCCACATCTTAAACCGCATGATACACTTTGTTTTGTTCTTGGAAACACCACAATCACAAAATTACTAGAATAAAAATACTGCTGTCTATATTTTGTAAGAGCCCTCCACTTTTTCACGTTGTTGTAAGTGTAAATCAGGCACGGATATATAGCAACTATACAATCAGGTGGCCGACTAAAATGAGTGGGCAGTGTAGACAAATGTATATGCTGTCAGCTGGTATATACGTTATGACTCGACAGAATTTAGTGTAGATCTACCACACCAAGTTTAAATAGTCCAAGTCACTCTTACAGTTTGAGCTCCGTTTCTTGTAAACGGGCAGAGACAGAAATAGCAAAACCAACTGTTGTTTTTAGAACTATTTATAGAAGCGAACTTAATACATTTTTTGTGAAATTTAATAAGGCGTCATTTAACAAAACCTGAAAAAACATTACGATACTGAGTTACAGAATAAAAAGTCACAACAGGGAACCACAGTACGGCTACTTTAAGAGTGTTGATTTATTGAAAGCTTTGGACCGCTCCTTTCATATGATACACCACTACATCTTTTATAACATGACATAAATGTCACAATAATGATTTATGTCTACTGTAAGGATCCTGACTCCATCTCCGCAGGCAATTCGAGGAGCAATACTCGATTGTCATAGGACCAGCACGCTGTCTTAAAGCGCACAGTACAAGACGAAATCCAGAAAAACAATTATTGCCAGTAACGTACACTTCAGCCTGTTCATGTAAAACGCACCTACATTAAAAGTATAAAATAAATAAATGTATTAAACAATAAAAAGCAACAAAGCGTAGAACATTACAGAGTGGACCTGACATCACTGCAGTCCGCTAATTGGTTTCTAATCTTTTCTCAGACACTCCTCAATCTAAGCTTGCTTACTGGCTGCAGGTTTTATGTCCGTCAAAGTCCGGTTACCGCGTGTTCTCTTACGATCAGTCATACATAGTATGTGTGCTTCAGGGACTCTGTACGTACAGCACGGAACTTCGTTTGCACGTGTGTCTATTGAATATGAAACTATGTAGTTAAATTTAGTTCGAACCACGATTCTGCTGCAAGGCTTAAGGAGTGGACCTCTCTAGATCAACTGAAAAGTCGTTATAGCCTACTTTAAAGCACTGAAGCGTATCAGCTGATAAGGATAATCTCTTAACGTATGGCAGAGAAAATAACAGTAATTGATTTATGAGGATCCTCATAATTTGTAGACTTACACTTCAATAAATAAGTATCACTAAGGCAATCAAATTGAGTAGGATATGATGGGAGGGAAAGTAGCACGAATGGAGAGGTGAGAAATGCATGAAGTTTGAACGGGAAATTCGAAAGAAAGCGACTATAAGGGGATCTGAACGTAGATGGGAGGATAATATTAAAATGAGTGTTAATGAAATCAAAATAGATCAGAGTAGTCTAGACTCAAATGGCTTGGTATATGGCGAATTGGCGGGGTTAATAACTTTTGATACCATAAAAACAGAGAAATATTCGACAATGTCAGTGACTCTCAGCTTTTCAGAAGGACTTGCTGTCAAGCGAGTTTAGTTTAACTTGGAACGTCTGAGAAGTACTAACGGCAAAGTACCAGGCTGTCC
>NW_019059694.1:1296532-1309959 GCF_000696155.1 Zootermopsis nevadensis | reverse complement strand
TTGTACTGTGAACCTCCCGAATTCCAGTTTTTGCAAACGGACAGGTTTTCTCGCCGACCCAATCCGTTTCTTGGAAAGTGCCATGAACTAAAATGCGTCACGACCTTTTTCCGCCGCGTCGTTTCCAACTCATCATTTAGGGCCACCAGTTATTAACAGAAAGATTACAGTAATAGCCTCTCTGATGAGAGATAGCACTGGCAATACACTTCTCATTGGTACGTGTGTCCTACGGATTTCTGTACGCATTGCTGGTGACGTGGGACACATGCACTTTCAGATATGGCGATAAGCAGTCTAGATGGAAGAACTTGCTAGTTCTTGCTATGCAGAGGGTGGTACATCAAAAGGGCCGCGCGAATAATTATGAGTGGAATGACCGTGATATTCGTGACAATACAATGAAAGCCGTGACTAATACAAAACATGGTTGTTTTGCGTTCACCACATACCTCTTCTCTACGAGTTACCACATCATCACGTAGTCACGTGCATTGTGAATCTGATAGGGCAACTCCTTGTTTCCACAAAGAATTCTTACGCTTGGGACCCGGGCGGATCGACAAAGCTGCTTTCAAATTCGTCATATTATTCTGCATGTTGCGTTGTAATCATTACATCGAACATCGCAAACAACAAATAACTATGAAAGCTTTATGCGTGTCAATTAGTGAATAAAACACACAGTAATGTAAAAATAATTAGCCTAGCTAGAAGTAATTCGGAGAATAAACATTAGGGCTGATAACAAATCCTTTTCGAATATGGCATATGGAATACGGAATATGACAACATGCGTATTTCATTTCTCCTTTCTAATGTTCCTACGTTTCTACTTTTTGGCTCTTCTCATGTGACGGTATAACCCACATATGTCCACCGATACGTATGTCCATTTGAGGCCAACGCTTAGCTCATAAAGATGTGTAATTGTGTGAAACATTCACGCTACATTTATACCACAAACCTGTTTGGTGTGTCATAGCATAATTGGTCACAGAAAAGGGTAAAACTACTTAAGAGACTTGAACCCATCATTAAATACTTATTTATTGATTTCCTAGAGCTGATATTTATTCTATTTTCTTTATTAAGAAAAAATTTGAGTTTGTGTCTGTGTTCCACCTTCCAATTGATCGAGTTTAATGAAACATGACACGAAAGTGATGTCATCTGCAGCACCCTAACAACGTACTTTTAATTTATTACAACGATAATCTGTGAGGTGGAACTGCCACTAGCAAAACTTAACGCAGGGTCCTCAAATTATTTATGGAAATAACTGTCGAATAATAGGCAAATTTAAAACAATTACTGTAAAATGTACAACAACAAGAACTGCGATAAACAATATGACAGATGTGAGACAAATTTCACTTAGTTTTCAGTTCAACATTTGTAACTAGTCTTACAAACATTTTTACACAATATTATTTACAAGCCAACGAATGCGAGGAATATAAAACTCATTGCAGACAGAATCTGTAAGCCTACTAAAGTAATGATTTCTTCCTAAAAAATATAAAGATGACTATAAGTATATTATTAATAATAATAATAATAATTTAAAAACTTCAGAAAACCTTCATTCTAGGAACATCATACATCATTCGAAAGACGCTGATGTAAAATATATAATGCCTTACAGGAAATCTGTATAATGCATGTAACAGGTATTAAAAAACAAATTGTGTTTCAGAAATAGCTGCTGCTTTATGTACCTCGGGGGCAACGTTTGTCTCAGGTACACAGAAGTAAATACCCTGTAAAATGGTGAATAAATGGAATAATAATTATTATTATTATTACAGTAACTACAATTACTGTTGGAATAATACAATTCTGATTCAAGTAGGGCACAATACTAAATGGGCTAAACTGCATATCATTTTTATACGCAAATATAACAAAATATTTACAGGACTGGAAGTCTGTGCAATATGAAAATTAGGATTACTTTAAGACTTCCTCTCAAATCTCCGTATTCGTTGCTTGTGTGTGACAGTAAAATTAGGGAAACTGCAAAAGATTCGATAAAATGTTAAACAATGATATAATTACGCGGGGTAGCAGAAACAGAACGGACGGAACGCATAAAATTAATAATGTGCATTTACGTCTGACACCAGCCACAGACGTACCAAACTGTTGATTTGACGACGAGACCTACTTGTACGAATTTATGTGTTCCACGTCGTATGAAGTGCTCCAGCTGAGCGCGTGCGGGGCGTGCCGTGTTATCTTCCCTGTACGGTAGCACACCACAGCACACCCAGCAGAAAATAGGCGGAGGTCTCACTGTCTCACTGCTGCTGCATCCACGCATGCACCAACTGTTTTTCCGCTTGTTGCTGAATTTACAAACTCAGAGCAGTTAATATTTCTTGTCATTTCCTCCCTTCCAACTCCATTCCTTGCCTTCAATCTGACATGTTTACTTGTCTCTTCCCTTCTTCCGTTGCAGCAGGCGTGTAAAACGAAATGAGCGAATTATTATGGAGAAACTTTATAAAGTGGACACTAGAAACACTAGGCAGGAGGAAGGATAATATTGAAATCGATCTGAGCAAAGTAGCTTCAGATGCTGTGAAATGAATCCAGGTAGTTCCCTCTTTCTTTCCTTCTTTCTTCCCATATTTTCTTCTTTCACTGTCCTTTTTCTTTCTAATTTACCTTTATACTCTACGTTCCAACACATTAAGCGGTGGAGAAAAATTCACTTTACTACGTCCTACCGAAAAGGGTTTCAATCTCTCGCTACACAAATGGCGGAACTATATGGTCATAGTTTCGACACCCGGCTAGACCGAGTATTTTGATGCCAGATGCATTACAGTACACTTCATTGCACTGTTTGAGGTTAAACGTCAGGAACAGGCCTCCGCCAAGCACAATAAAAGTATTTTTTAAAGTGTGAGAAAAATGTCTGCATCCAGTTTCATGCCGCAAACTATTTCATTTAAGATAGCCATAACATCATCTATATTGCGAATGGAAGAAAACTTTATTTGAACTTAAGCAATACAGGCCTGAGCCAACTGTAGGATTTACAAAAACCACAGAGTCTTCACAAGAAACATATTCGACACAGCAAGATGTAGGAAGAAGAAAGCAAAGAAATAGTCATGTCTAACCAGCTTAAGAAAACCCATAATGTGCTCAAAAAAATATGGTCACTGAACATCTTAAAATGTGAGTCGGAAAATGAGGGAAAATGTTTCTTCTAGCCTGCTTCACGAAAAAACGACATAACTGAAGATTTAACATTAGCCAGAGGTCGCCTCATGAACATATTCACCTTACCAAACTGACAACAGCAAAGCTACTTTACTAACAAAACTGCTAAATTATTAAATGCAACGAGGATGTTCATGTGAAATGGTAGCAGTAGCTGTAAACACTTCACACGCAGTATAAGTGTGAACAAATATTCGACATGTTCACAAGTAACTGATTGGAAAATGCAAAGATACAGTTGGGGCATATATTTGAGATAGTATAAAGTTATCACGGCAGTAAAAACCTGGACTGAAGAAGGAGACGTCAATTTTCTACGACCCGGACGACAGCCATCTTTAAAAAAAATGTTCGGAGTACGACCGCGACCCAATCATAATTCGTAAATCGTCTCGAACGGCAGCGCCAATATCATTATTACGAACAGAAGTGATGGCAATTGATACAAGTAAACAGACATTTTAAAATAATTCTGTTAAAACGCTGAATTAAATATTCTGAACATTTCGGATAGAATATGATTCTAAACCTTCTTATGTTCGCACGTTTGTGGGGTCATAGGACTGCTTCCAAATCAACGGAACTATTATAGTTCTTGATTCGAGCTCTTCCGTTAGGAAGTTTCAAGGTTCAAATTACGTCCGAAGTAATTGATCACTCTTCTCCATTTCTCGCTCCAACTTACTGACAGCCCCCACCCCTCCTCAAGTTGTTACACGGGCCACAAAGTCCACGGGACGACACAGGACAATGTTTTCCGCGTCGGCAGACATTTTACACCCAGGCAACAACACTGTTAGGCTGGTGTCACTGTTACCTATACCTGGACTAATTAAATCGACATTGTTGTGAACAGATGTTGGAAGATGTGTGTGTGAGAGAGGGGGTCTAAATAAAGTGGATCAAGAGAGTGACTAACTGAGAAAATGGGTCACAGCCGACAGAGGCCAGCAGCCACAGCATAACGTTTCGCAATGATTTAAAAGTTTTGTCATAGTTCCATTGCGGAGAGTATTTTGATACACGCCTGCGTACTGCATTTGTACTGTTAAAAGAGATTCTCTTCTAAAGACAAACGTGTTAATGAAAATTGAGAGTACAATCACGATGCTTGTGTAGATGATAAACAACAAATCGACATCATTGAAAGAGGACTCGAATTACAAGCAACCACATAAGGAAAGCGTCAGCTCTTCATTTTAAAGGTGCCAGGTTCGAACCCCAACTGAGGCCATCTAACCTCATTTGAATTTCCTCATCGTGTTATTCATCATTCCCTCACGATACGCCGGATAACTCGTGAAAATAGACCATGAACGTTCCTTATCCTTGCAGACTCATCACAATGACCTTACCAACCTCAGGCGTCGCTTTTAAAACAATCAAAACCTTCGTAATTATAACACAGACTAAGAAGAACTAAAAACTTGATGTTCTCGTCTTCTCTGTCATTCTGTGTTGTATGAAACGAGGCACTGGGTCACCTGTGATTCATAGCCTGTCTTAAGGCTTAAGAACTTGCTGCAAAAATATGTAGGATATCCAACATATCATGAAGACTGACACGTGAGGAAGGAGAGAGAGGTAGACGGACCTCCCCACAGCATGCCTGTGTCAAGCTTCGCATAAAAATACCTATCAACTAACTACATCAAGTAATTAATTAATATTAAACTAACCAACTAAAACCCCCACGTAACTAATTGCACTAACTCTTAATGCATAAGAACTTGAAGCTTCAACATCTCTAAAACCACAACCCACCAATATGCGTAATCCTGAATCAGTTCCATCGACATAATATCCTCTCAAGCAATTTCCCTAGGACCTATTTTAATATCATACTCCTGTATCTTTCTCCTTCTTACAAGGTGGCGTTTTCGAGAGGTTAAACCACAAAATTATTGTCTGCACTTCTCGTCTCTCAATCCGAGTTACATGTCCAGCCCATCGTGGCGTCCTAGGTTTATCCTAACAATAGTAGTGACATGTACAATTCACGAAACTTTGCTCACTTCAAATGTTTTCCTGAGAAGTTTCTTTTCAAACACGCTATTCCCTCAAATTAAGAGAGCGTTTCTCAAACAAAAACCGAACGCCGTGCTTCGTGATCGGGAGGTCTGTGCTAAAATCTCAGGTCTGAAACTAGCTACAGTGACTGAGGTTCATCGTGGTTTTCCTCAGCTCCACCAGGCAATGTTGGAATATTAAATCAGACCAAGGCCGCTTCCTTCCACGATCTTTCCAACTCATCAAATCATTGATCATTCCATGATTCGACGCTATACAGTTTCAGCTACTGACAGCGTCGTTAAATAAGCCACAATACATACGAGATATGCAAGTCACTTTTATTTTTAGCAAGGGAAAATGTTCTACACGGAGGATAGTGAGTTCCGCTGTTGTCAGCATCGGTAAGGAGCAGGATGGAGACGCAGGCGCGAAAGCAGTGAACGACACGGCGTACATCATCCAGTATGGAAGACGCGAAGTTGAAGGCGGCTGAAGAATGAAAACTCTAACAACGGTTATTCCTGGAAGAAAGGCAAGTTCTTCATCGTTGCAGAGGGTCTAATAAGTACACCAATCACAAAACTCTTTCTACGTGTCAACGAAAAAGCTGTAAGATTTGAGGTTTTCACAGCGGTGAGTATGAAGTTGTCTGTCTTCTGGGTTGTAGCGCTGTGTAGTCTGGTCGACGTTAACCAACGTTTCAGAGGTCATACTGCCTCCGTCATCAGGGCGATTGAGTATGAAGATTTATGTCTTCTGGGTTGTTGCGCTGTGTAGTCTGGTAGATGTTTACCAACGTTTCTGAATCGCCCTGATGATGGAGGTAGTATGACCTCTGAAACGTTGGTTAACATCTACCAGACTACACAGCGCAACAATCCAGAAGACAAAAATCTTCAACGAAAAAGCTGTTTCATTCTACCCCTGTTCCACTCATATGCGAAGTGCACGCAGCGAAACAATGTAATGCGAAAACATTGTCTTTTCTGATTCATAATAACCCATCATTAGTGAACGATACTATTGAGCAACATCCAGAATTCAATTATGTTTACTGGTTTAGGAGTAGCGAAAGCTTAAACTGCTACATGAAATTACACTGAAACAATCTTCACGTACCATATTTCCATTATACGCTTTGTATTCAGTTTCCATCCTAAGCTGTTCGCTGTTTTAACGCAAGCAATGAATCATGAAAAAAGCTTACAGCTCTCAAGGGGAGTCGAGTATATTTTGGACTTTGGCGCGCACAATTTTGCGGATCCAGAAGCATTAAATTCTGTTTGTCGAAAATTTACCACAAATGTACTAAAGCAGTGGGCCTGTCTGTAAACAGGTGAACCAGGTTTTTCCCCCAATGTCCTTTATAGAATTGCGCAAAAAATCTATATCACCGCAACAGAAACACATCAGCATTCTATCCTACTCCAGGCAAATTAACAACGCGAATGCGCATAGAGATCTCGAAACAATTTCTGCGACGTACTCAGACGGCCTGTGACAGTGATTGATTTATTATGACTTAATTGTGGAACATACTGCCCACTGTCTGAGGTGTATTTTGATACACCTTATTTCAGTGAGCCACAGCCATACGGAAATGACTTCATGCAGCGGAGTCCTTGTTGAGAAGCTAACAGTCGCTCACCTTGTCAAGAAATTTCCTTCTCCTTATGGGACCCGAAGGTTCATTTTGTGTTCGTAAAAACATCCACCCGTCCCTGTCCTGGGCTAGCCAGTTGAATCCAGTGCATCCTCTTCCTTTCTGACGCATTTTGATATTAGCCTCCCATCTACGACTTTCTCTCTTAAGTGGTCTCTTTCCTTCTAGTGTTCCTACTGAAATGTCATATGTTTTATTGTCTTGTCATGCGTCATTTACCTTAAAGCCCACACCTTGAGTTGATCAACCAGAAAGTCTTTGGCAAAGAGCATAATTTATGTAACCTGTATAGGAACCTTATATTGATAACTATTAATTATTCAGTTTTGTTCAGGTTCGTGTTACTTTTCCTCCTTTGATCAAATATTGTCCTAAGATGCTGTTCTGAAACATCTTAATAAGAAATGCAATTCAATTAAATCTGATTTCTTAGTGTAAGCAAAGACAATGCTGAACGTGTATCCAATGTCCGAAAAGTCGTATGTAACATAAAGGTGTCTCAATTTGTGTAAAATTCCTCTCAGTCCTTAAAGTAGTAAAAAGACATGGCCTAGGACAAGCGCGTCCAAAATTATAACTCGACCACTTCAATGAACTCGGCGCATCTGGTGGGATAAAATTTGAATTAACCTTAAATAAAAAGGGCATCAAGGTGTGGACCGGATTTATTTGGCTCAGGGGAGGAATCTTGTGAAACCCGTAATCAACCTTCGGGATCCATAAAAGGCGTGAATTTTCTTGACTAAATGAGTAACTATTAACTTCTCAACAAGAACGTTACCATGGAGCTGGCAGTGACCAATACAGGCTTTTGCGTGTGATTAAGTGTATTTAAAATATGTTACACTGAATAACGGGAAATTAACTTACGCACTGGACTTCGCTAATACCGTACATTAAGATTTACACTGAATTAATGTCACATTGAAGTTAAAGAAGTAAAAGCAATGATCGATTCGGATTTATTTTCAAAATATTGTGACAACTCCATACTCAGTAAAAATGCCGGGTTGTAAATAAAACTTCGGTCCACGTAAAAAATTATCATTATTCACGCAGAACTAGAAATTGAATCTATTTTTTTTTAATGTAATCGCCCTGAAGATGTCGGCAATAAGCATATGTGAAACTTCGGTAAATTTCTAGCAGACTACACGGCGCAACATCCCGGAAAACAGTAATCTTTATACTCGCCACCGTGAGAACCGCTAATTTCACCGACTATGAATGGTTCTAATTAGAATCACATAATTATTCATGATAGCGAAATGGAAAAACACTGAATAAGATTGGATCGTAAGACATCTCTAAAGAAGCCGTATTTAGTAGAACTGCAAGATTTTTATGCCGTTTGTGAAAGAACGCAACAGCTGACTTGGATAGGTCACGCAGTGTTAGCTGTGACAGCGCCAGATGGTTGTACATCTCGTGATTTCGCATGCACCGATGACTGGAAGATGTTTCTAATTAAAACATTCAAATGCTTACCTAGCAAAGTATTGCGCTGTGTCAGGTAGATGCTTCAGCTAATTATTTAAATGCTGGCAGACGAAGAAACGGAGCTACCCGCAAGGAGTCGGTAATCCACGGGTACACACTACAACTGACACCACCCACTGCGGCTGCCACTCTTCACCACAAGGTCGTCCTCTTCTGTTGGGTGGGGAGGGTTTAAACAGACACACGGCAGTTTTTGAGCCCTGCTCCATCAGCTGGTGCAAAACCACTGCCGACCTCTCCTCATTGCTTCATGTTCTCGAATCGACAGACAAGAAACTGAAGAGGTGAAGGGGGGCAGAGATACGGAGGGGGGTGTTATCGTGTCACCCCCTCCTCTCCACAAGGAAATGAACAACCAGAGAATTACATCAATACAAATACACACATTTGTCAAGTTGTATTCAGGTCAGGTGATCCAATCCTTTACGCAGAGAAACGTTTCATAATTTATGCTCTTCGCCTCATAATGTAAAGATGTTTAAACCAAGGAGGACGAAATGGGAGGGGAGGTGATACGAATGGTTAAAATTAGAAATTTATACAAACCTAAGACCGAAAAATGTGAAGGGAAGACACCACTTGGGAAATATAGGCGTAGATGGGAGGATAATATTGAAACGGATCTTTAAATAAATAATGAGTGAAGGTATTGGATGGATTAAACTGTCTCAGGATATGCTCCAGTGATGGGGTGTCTCTTGTGAAGACGGTAATTAGCTTAATGACTCCATAAAAGGTGGGGACTAACTGAAACGAACATTCGGCTTGCACAAAAGTAGGGGATATCTGTCAGTTGCTCGAAGAATACTGCACCACAGAGCCAATATAATCGACAACCGACCAGCACGACCATTATTTACTGTAGTAGTGCAGGACTATGTAGAAGGCAGAGAGATTATGCTGAACCATATCACAGCAAGCTTTAATCGAACTTAATCTGCTCTTAATGTCCTCGCGAATTAAATTTTAATTTACTACCGCAGTTTACAAATATTTGACCTTCCGCACATTTCCGAACTATTTCCTAATTTCTTCGCTGTTCTAGGAGCCTTCGTAACTAATAAAAGTAGCAAAAATACGCTTGTCTACATGTAGCAACTCTAGAACCACGGAATGAATAGTTATGCTTACCAATAAAGCAATCAGTTAATGAGTTTTAAATAAAAAAGATACAAAATTCTGGAAACGCTTGTTAGTATAAAAAACTAGGATTTTGCCCATACGAAGGTCTATAATTGGAGGAAAACTCTGTTCCTCATTCTGAAGGTAAAATTCAATTCAGAGAGTCTAGGCCTATATTTTCTCTCCATCGTCACGTCCTGTGTGTTACAGTTTCTAAACGACATCCAAGTATGAAGATTTCTGTCTTCTGGGTTGTTGCGCTGTGTAGTATGCTCGATGTTAACTAACGTTTCAGAGGTCATACTGTTGCCTCCGTCATCAGGGCGATGAATAATTTGGTTTGTAAGATTGCTGATATAATCCTTGTACATTAATAGAAAACAAAATTAAGCTAGTAGGAGAATAGCAAAGTACGATTATTTCAGAGGTTTGTTATCAGACTTCCCTATCTTCAATGGCCTCGACTGACAGGATAACTTCGGAGGACATGGATTCCTATTCGAAAGTTGTTCTCTCTGAGTCCCTCTATACGCTCCTTCAGTTTGGCCCTAACCTTTTGAATCATCCTGTATAATTTATCTTTGACCACTTACGAAAATTGTAAACTATAAAGTATTGTGCTAGAAATGGCACTAGCAATTTCATTTACATTTGGCCACAGAACGAAACTTGGCAATAAAACCTAAATGTGGTCTCTTATATTTTACATTCGTTCATAGATTGTGGACAACATTGTTAATGTCCACAGGCGCGCTTTCCACATTTCGTTAGTCCTTGATGAAAGTGTCGTGTTAAGAAAAGACGACGACATTAGGTGGCACTGTATGAACGATGATCTTACGTCGACACACGATACCACACAAACGGTAACTCTTAAGTCTTGCATAACTTTCGTTGTCATGCAGGTCGACGTCAGGCGTATATAATTTAAAACTGTCTTAACAAAGAATTTAGACATTTAAGATGTAAATAAACACTTCTTGCAAGATATTGTAATCAGAACTATGTGGGTCTTTTACGCAAAGAATTTAACTGTGGATGAGTGGTTTGTATATATTTTTTCAGTTATTTGTGTTTTATTAAACGACGCTTCCAGAAGTTCTGATTATATGCATCGACTGATAGAGTTAGTGAATGACATATCAGAAAGTTTACGTAAGTCGGTTGTCGTGGAGTGATTTTTGGTACTATTTCGGCATTTGCCTGCATTGACTCAGAAGTCACAGAAACGCTCAGTCAATATAACTTATTTCCGGGCCGTAGCTTAACCTACGAATTTCTGAGTACGAAGCAGGGGTATTAACCACTCGGTCAATACGTTAGGTTTGTAGCTATTATATAGGAAATTTTACCTTAACCTCAGCCACACAAAGTTAAGTACAAGGACTACATCTTGTTTTGTTAAGACAGCAATTTTGGCACGTAGAATCCTCTAAACTTTACACAAACTAATTTCCCGGAAGGAGTTCCACTTTACACTTGCCAAATTTGGTTCGAATTATATGTTTAGTCCCACATTTCCTCAAATGATTTCCATAATCACCCTAAGTTATAAAACAAGGAAGAGGCAAAGGAACATTTTCGTGATAGTAGTGTGAAGCGAAAAAGAAATTTGGCAAATTCGACAAAGAACTGCAATCTGATTGTAATGTAACTCGATTTAAATATCTTGAAACTATCGCAGATACAACGAAGTTCACAGTTAACTTCGCCGCATACATTTAAAATTATTCGCCACTCAATGATCTTGTATGGATCTCTCGAGCTTCCAAGGCATGCTGGATTACTTCGACTATGGTTGTGACCACGTCATTTAGTCAACTACCACCTGGTGCGTACGTTTCCATTTATGCTCCTTGTAATTAACGTTTATTTCAATCCATTCCTGCGAACTTCACAATTTCCTTTCAAATCCTTTCTCAGAAAGTCCCACGCGATTCTGTACGAGATAACTCTTTGTGTACGACGCTTGAGGTAACAATACACAAACTAAAATGCCGAGTAAAGAAATAGCCATTACGAATTTCATTCGAGTTTGGCAGTAATGAGCTCAACGGCGAGGTCCAGCAACCAAAATTCTTGTAATTATTGCAAGTCAGGAGGAAGAAGCTACTCGTTCGATTAAGCCCAATGATTAAATACGGTACTGTAGTACAGACAATTTGTCCTATCAAGGTCATTTGCTTCCTGCCCCTACACACATGTAACGGCTTCATCTCCATGTCCGCAATGTATAGAGCACTCAGAGTTAAGAAAATACTGT
Organism: Zootermopsis nevadensis; assembly: GCF_000696155.1. The sequence goes on along the minus strand of NW_019059694.1, from coordinate 1,298,161 downwards.
AAGATGATAATGCTATTCCAGATTCCTGCGATTAGGCACAACCAGCGTGTTGAGAAATGCTATGGTTTTCTGAACCCTTTAAATTTTGGCTTCTAAAAGAAAAACTAACAGCTTGTTTTGTTCATATGTCTCCTTGACAAAAAGAAAAACTAACAGCTTGTTTTGTTCTTATGTCTCCTTGACAACTCAGTTTCTATTGTAAGATTTGAGGTTTTCACAGCGGTGAGTATGAAGATTTCTGTCTTCTGGGTTGTTGCCTTCGTCATCACGAATGATGGAGGCAGTATTACCTCTAAAACGTTGGTAAACATCTACCAGACTATACAGCGCAGCAACCCAGGAAACAGAAATCTTCATATTCATCGCCCTGATGATGGAGGCAGTATGACCTCTGAAACGTTGGTTAACATCGACCATACTACACAGCGCAAAAACCCAGAAGACAGAAATCTTCATATTCATCGCCCTGATGATGGAGGCAGTATGACCTCTGAAACGTTGGTAAACATCGACCAGACTACACAGCGCAACAACCCAGAAGACAGAAATGTTCATACTCATCGCCCTGATGATTGAGGCAGTATGAACTCTGAAACGTTGGTAAACATCGACCAGACTACACAGCGCAGCAACCCAGGAGACAGAAATCTTCAGTTTCTATTGTTCACGAGACGCAAATAATTAATGCTTATTTCTAAAGATGAAGGCATAACAATGGAAGGAATAACGACGTACACTAATCACAACCATTTTCTACTTCATCGTCACCTTCAACAATAGACCTAGAGATTTTGACGTCAATCCAACGAAATGAAAAATTAAGTCCGATTATGTCCTCCAGATGACTGGACATACATTGTTGTCTAGTTTGATTAATCGAACCTGTGCTATTTTCGACTATTATGACTGACAGTTGTCTTAAACGATGTTGACACCAACGCTTAACAAAACACCAACACCTTACCGAAATGGCACGTTGAATAAGACAGACTAGCAACGGTCGCTGTTACGTGTAGCAGGCCAATATTATCACAGCGGAAGCACGTGCTCTGCCACTTCGGCGACTGAATGTTTCGCGTGTTGTTTGTACGGGGACATCTTAGTTCAATGGCAGAACAGAGAGGACAACGAAGCTAATGCGAAATACTCTAAGTCCTGCGTGACACAAATAACTACTAATCTCTATCCTGACGACAGCAAATCTACTTAAACACATCAATGTAGACGTATAGTTCTATTATTCCTGAACTCTTGATCGGCTTCAAGAGACACTTGGCTCAAACTTCACCAACCGGGGGCCAACAAGCAAGAAATGAATTAAAATGTTATTCTGACGGACAGAAATAGAGAAGGCTGGGAGAGTCTATTTAAAGGGACACCATAGACACTCTCGTTAAACTGTTATGTGATGTGGGATTTGTGGTTTTCACGGCGGTGAGCGCTGATGACGGAGGCAGTATGACCTCTGAAACGTTGGTTAACATCGACCAGACAACACAGCGCAACAACCCAGAAGACGGAAATCTTCTACCAGACTACACGGCGCAACAACCCAGAAGTCAGCCATCTTCTGTTATGAGATGTTAAACTGGTTGTTAGCATTACCTGACAGTAAAAGTCAATACTTCA
>NW_019059694.1:1283735-1296477 GCF_000696155.1 Zootermopsis nevadensis | reverse complement strand
CTATAGGAGATCTGCTGGCGCTGTGAGATCTGTCTATATGTGTAGAAGAGGCGCCATGATTTCACCTCACCTGATCCCACTTTCTTGCTTCTATGTTGGTTGATGCTTTTTGCCATTAGTAGTCACAGTGTGTTATTCTCACAATGCACGCCTGGTTTCAAATGCCACTTAACTAATCAGCCATCACAAGAGATCGGACAGTTATTTTCTTGCATGTTTCGTAGCAAGAAATATGATTGTTTACACATTACTGTCGCTGAAAGGAGACACATACACGTGCAACGAAGTCTTCTTGAGCTATCAGTCGCATCAATACAATATGACTCTCCGACGTTTCGGATTTCAAATCTCAGTCATCTGGCATTTATGTCGTAGGTGATACAAAGTCGGCGATATATATGCCAGTGCTGGGGTGACGGATTTGAAGTCGCTTGAGTTTCAGTGGTTTCTTATGGTCACTGCCCACGCGCGGGAAGTCTGGGACCGATGCATTTACCCCTGGTGACTGCCATCGTAGCAACAGTTTATTTCTGCCACACTCGTCGCAGAGAGAACTTGAAATATCAACTCGTCTATGTTATGTTGTTAGTGACGGTTCATACTGCCTTATGTGTGTAAATGAGATAGAAATGCCGCAGAAGACAGATGTTACGTGCTGGATTTACATCGGAAGTCGCTACCCGTCTCCAGGTGTGCGTAGATCCCTGCTCAGCAGCGGACTACTATTATAGCTGGAAGGTACTGCGGGTGGTCCATGGGCCTTGAACTTCCTTATCTGGGCATCATTATTCGGTCCATTGTCTTGTGTTGAGTTTCATTTGGTGCGACATAGTGCACACAGGGAATTAATTATGCAATTAATTTACACTAACGTGATCTCTCCTTTCATTACTTCCTCTTATTCTACCTTCACTTTAATTCCCCACCCTTTTGCTGCGAGGCTAATTAAGACGATACAGATGAGTTACGTCCTAGTAAATGTAATAGAAGCGTATAAATCAAGGTTCTAGTATTTAATAGTGATGCACGCATAGCGACGAGGTTAGCTAGAAGACCGCGCAATAGCGATTACAACAGCAAAATTAAAAAAGATGGCCAGATGGCCAGTGACGAAATATGAACCAAAGTTCAAGAAAACAGACATTAGTGAAACAATCACAATCTTCCATGCGCAAAGAGACTGAGACAAACACACGCCGGTAAGATGATCATTGTTTTCTTTCTCATTGCCGGGAATCCTTCCTTGTTCGAGTATCTAGGTCCCTGAAGAAGGCATTCTCGCACACAGATCCCACTTGCACGCTAGAATGCAGCAGAATGTGCTCGATTGTCTGTAACGGTTCACTACGGAAGCTACGAAAAATGCATTGAGAGGTTGGAGACTCAGTGGAAAAAGAGTCTAAATGCTTACGATACTCTGGTAAGTCTCTTTACCTTTGTGGCGTTTTCTGTACCTCTTAATAAAATCAATTTGGTTAACTTACAATAAGTTTCTCTTCGCTGGTGTGATACTCAAGTCCATAAACGTTTATCCGCGCAAACGAATGGCAGAATAATAGACAATTTATGCCTCAGCAACTCGTTCTGCTCGTCATGCGGGGGCAAAATTGTTTCAGACGGTACAGAACATTTTTGTACCTGAAATATTTCTCCACTTTGAATTCCTGCGCTACTTCCCAAAAACCACTAAAATCGACAAACCTCGATATAAGATTTGCCATTAAATTCCATAATGGACCAATACTAACCAAAATTAAATTTGCCCGATAATGTTTTGCGTAAACCTCAAAATCAGATTTATTCCAAATCAGTTCTGACTGTGACAAGTGAAATAACTGAAAAGGGCACGGAATGAGCTTCCGCATTTACTCCGTGCTCCTTGTGCAAAGAACTCACAAAAACTCCGTTGGAGACAACAATAACGGAAAGTTGACAGGGACTGCAAAGGGGCAAGCGAGGCTTCGCGATGCTAAGCTTGGAAAGGATTCCAAGATGTGACGCTGATGAAGGAATAATATTAACTTGTGGGCTGATAGTTCCAGGTATGAGTCAGGCTAACATGTGCAGCAACCAACACTGCATTGTTATAATTGTGTTTAATCTTTCCAGGACAATTAATGTATACTTAAAGGTAAGTTACAGCGATATAAACCTATGACAACATTCGAAAAATTTCAAAACCTGTTTTCTTGAAAAACTACAGGTTAAAATACCTTGCAGGAGAAATTTACTAATTACTCTAATGCTGTGCTAAAATGTTATAAAACAGCCAGCACATTAACTCCATACGTGGACAAAATTATTGGGGATCATTAGTGTGGCATTTGACGCAATATATCACCAACTGCAGTCGTTCGAAAAAAATGTGCATAGATTTCATGGAAATTATTATTATTATTATTCAGGTACGAGAGAAGTAGTGTATAATATTCTCGCGAACAACGTAATGAATTCTGATTCCATACAAGGCGGGAAATTTCTTGGATAGCTTCTCAAAGAGAACTCTGGTACTACGTGGAGTTAATTCACCGAAGATATCACTCGGTTAGGAAAATAATAGCTATTTGCCACGAGGACTGAATGAAATCCTTAAACGGAATATGTGGACAAAATGACAAGCAACTGAACGTGAATATAAATTGTAAAATGGCAAAGGCCGTTATCATTAAGCTTTCAAAATCACTTCACCGCGCAACAAATTCAGAAAGGCAGAAAAGGAAGTCACCCGCGGCGCCCTAACTAACCGTTTGATTCTACAGCTGTGTCTTCAAGATCGCCGCAGGACACTTCTTGCGGCCCTCATTTTAACGGCGCATAAATCTCACAAATAAAAAAGACCAAGAACAGTAAGAGCCATTTGTGGTGACGTCGTAAACAGCGTGCTTTCGCCGTAAGCGAATCTGCTCCTCATACTGCAATCTGTGAGAGGGACTTCCTGTCCGAAGTAATTCGTATGCAGTATTGACCGCACACTATGCAACTGTGGGTTTTTAGGGGCGGTAAAATTACACACTTTAATTTACTTATTTATTCCGGTGCTGAAATTCATTTGTCAGAAAAAATGTGTTATGATATATGTACCAAGAAATCTATTCTTCTAACAGCCACGATCTTAAGAAGCAAATTCCCGATAGTAAAGAAGCATAAATTGTATTCCATTCATTACTTTAAGACTGAGTCAATTAAAGTAAAGCAAATTATATACATTTAGACGAGTTTGAACTGCCAGGGTGGGAGGAGGGACATTTGTACTGACAAGCAATACGTTTTGTTTCAAACAGCTGTCGTGTATGATTTGTGTTTCACTGCCTAATATATGACACTGTGCAGACATTAATTAATACAAGCTTTTCAGTCGTGAATAATGGTCGGTTCCAATGTTAGCGGCTGGATCTGTTTTAAGGTCAGTAACGAGATGCAGGCGCGACGGCGTGTTCTCGAACACAGGCAGTCACCGCTCCTACTGCTAGATACGTTCCTGACGAGAATTCGTAAAAGGAAATTCCGTAAAGCGAGTCGCTGTTTCTCATAAGTATAGAACACGCGACATCAAATTAACTAACTATAGTGTAAGGTCATTCTTGAAAACCGAATATTTGTTCAGCCGGTCAAGAAACTCCCCGCTATCCTGCCAAGATTCGAAGTTTGGTCTTCAAACCTGGAGCCAGTTACTTTGCTGGTTGACATATACCGACTTCGCATTGATTGAAACTTATATCTGCTTAAATATGGATACATTACTGATAGAATGTTCAACTCACGAAGGTACAATCTACGTAATCATAATATTTAACATTCTACAATACCAAATTACTAACATTTCTCGAAACTTTGTTCCTTTTTAGTGAACATTTTAATGAACGCTCTCGCACGACGGCGGTCTAAATTGTGTCAACATAACTCAAAATTAAACCGGAGTGCGGAACCAAAAAACACTTCTTTCATACAAGCTTTGAGTTTCCACAATTGTTTTCGACTAGAATGTGCAGTATCGGTTATCGCGACCATAACATACTGACACAACCGATTAGAATACGTTCAGAGCATTACAGGCCGAAATCCTTACGTGTTCACAAACTCGTACAGCCAAGTCGCAGATACTTTCACAACCACTAAACACATGTTCATGAATAAAGCTATAAAGCAGTCACGAAAAATGCTCCGTTGTTGTACGTAGTTTATAATCGCGGGTGTAAAAGCTGAAGGTAAAATAACACTGAAAAACGGGCGTGCCGTTTGACCCCTTCAGTATGTGATTGAAAGCAACCTCAACAGCCTCTTGTTAAACGTCGTGTATGAAACCCATCATTACTTTCATTGTAGCGCCCACGTGGGGTCCGCATGAAGACCAGAGTTCTGGGTGTCAAAGCAACTGCTCGTATGATTCATCATTAGTCTTTTCATAACTCAACAGCAATTACACTTTGTGACTGAAGGAAGACAAATTGGGTCTCCACATACATCAAGAAGACGTATTATTTTAGCTCTGATGTTAGCAGGCCTAAATTATCTTCATAGTTTTGGAGTCTGACATGTTCCTAAGAATGTCCGTAAATACGTAGTAAGCATTTATTAAATGAGACTGAGATATCCTGGGCTGTTAAGCCGCGTAGTCTTCTGGCTGTACACTGATGTTACGAAGCAAAATTCCGAGATATCCTGGGCTGTTAAGCCGCGTAATCTTCTGGCTGTACACTGATATTACGGAGCAAAATTCTGCCTCCATCTTCAGGTTGAAATGTTACATTTCTGAAATTGGCTATAGGTTCAGTGGATAAGCCTCATACAAGCGACTGTTGTCAATTCAGAACTTTCTACATTGCTGTAATACACAGTGAAGTGTTCGTTTTTTGTTAATTTCCTCTGGAGAATAGTAATGGGCACTTGTGGAACATATTAGAGATCTTAAAGTTGTTGACCTTAGCACTGATTAATTTTGGTAGTGTACGTTCATAAGAATAACACCACTTCAGTGTTCATCGTAACAAAGGGAATCAACGACATTCAAATAATTTGAATAGCAGGCCTATATTTTTTCAACTGTTCAAGATGACTATGATGGGCTGGATATGTGCCGAGGTTGGAGGAAATGGATGAAAGGTATTTGTTATGTCCGTGGGAGAACATTTATGGAATATGTGTATATATACATATATGTATATTTAATAATTTATCAAATATTAGATAAATACGTGCGGAGTTTTGGCTGGGAAACCTCTTTAAACGGTCTCTTAAAAGACTGTGAAGGCGATGGGAGAACATAAAAATGGATCTTAGGGAAATGCAGCATGAGAATGAAAATTGGATGAAATTGGCTTAGAATCGTGTCCAACTGCGAGTCGTAGTTTTTGCAGTGTTTGAACCTTCATACTCTTCTGCCAGTGTTACAACATTTACAGTTCTTCGTCACTAAATGGTTAAACATAAAGAAATAAACTTGTCTGGTCAATGTATAAGTGATGTTTCAATGGCCTGACACGACACGACGACACGACCCTGCAAGAACCTTACGCTGCCCTGGACTGCCTTATTTGGCAAGCCATGAGAAGGACACGGGGTCAGTGGAGGAGTTGGCGCCAGCCCGCCCTCGCTAACCCGCAGCTACACTGCTGCTATTATAACAGTCGTAGCAACTGATCAATATCTTGAAGCCAATTTGCATAAAAGTATAATACACCGTTCATTAAATGACAGTACCACATGTTTCTTTTCTCTGCCAACTTGGGTATAAAGAATGAATTACTGGTTCATTAACCTTAACTGTGCAAGTTCCGGATAGGTACATATGGAAGAAAAGGCCGTTCTAAGACTTGCATGGTCCTTATAACACACCGGTACATAAAGAATTTTGGATCCGTAGCCTACGTAAGTTGTTTCTATGTGGACCCCAGGAGAATAAACAATTACAAATAAATGTGAATGTTTCGGAAGACTGTCATTTCAACTCTGTTGTGTCCAAACATTCTCCTCAGCCGACACCATTTTTCATAAAATTTTATAACAAAATACGTAGTAATATTTTTAACAATTTTATTTAGAGAGAAACTGACATTTGTAGTAGGGTGTGTTATGTGGGGTTCTGATACCGTCAACGAACACAAAAGTATTTATTAGCCGACTTATTAAATTAAGGTGTTTCTTACAGCTGATGAGCTCAAAAATTCTTGACGTAGTGTTTCATAAAGATAGTTTCTGAACGTCTTGACGTAGTGTTTCATAAAGATAGTTCGTGTGAAATTTTCTGAACGCTTCTCTCAACGTACGTCCCTCAGCTAGCTGAGCTTTCATACAGAGAATTAGGTTAATTCCATTAAACAAAGTTACACGGTTTTAATCATTCCCCTTACCGAAGATTTGTACAGAAAGTAAGACCTCATAATTTGGTTTTCGTGTATGAGAAACAATTATCGATCGGTGAATATTTAATGATATAACGAACAAAGATCATTTATGATTGTGCAATGTGATGTCTGCAGTAAAAGAATTTTGTGTCTGCAATACATTAACGTCAGGTACCTACAATGAGGTGTGCACAATGGTAATAATATCATGAACACCCCATGGATTTCGCCTCTTCATTCTTATTGTTTATAACGAACAAATTAGACAAACGCGGGAATAAGCTGACCTCTGTCCAATTGATACTCGTCTTTTTGTTACAGTAATGTTAGTGGCTGAAGAAAAGATGCCTCGGAGTTGTTTGCACCTGTGATGTGACAGCACGTCTTATCTGATGGTGTCCAAAGAAGATCTGGACGCTGGCCAACATGCGGTAATTGGATCTCCCACCACCTCATAATGTGGGGTCCACGAAGTGGTCTCACGCCTCAAGCTCTCGATTCAATTCCCTACCAGTTCATCGGCTCGAGACGTGTAGTTCCGGGACACGACATCTGCAGTCTATTTTACTAAAGCGATAGCGCGGACATCAGACGTTCATAACGACGCAAGTAAATGGTCTGTGTGAAGTGTCCGTAAATAAGCCGGCACTGAAAGTGTCAGATGTCATTCCAAGGAACTAGTAACCCTCTTATTCATTCACAAACTTAACAAGTATCTTAGAAAAAGACAAACAGTATACGTAGATTATGGTTGCTATTTTATAACCTGATTTTACAACCTACCTGAGTCCATACAAGACGTTGAAAACTTGTTGAGTGTAAAGTTTCACAATAGAATATAATTATGACGACGGACGATGGTAGTGGCAGTGACGGTGGCAACTATGGTAGCAAGAAATGCAAACGCGGCTAGGCTGAAACCTATGATGGGGTCTGCTGGAGTCTGCGTTTGGATGGAGTACGGAATGTGGAGAGAGGCAGTCGGTTTTGTGTTGATGCTTTTGGCAAGAATCTAGCTTCGATCGCGGAAAAGTTTTCACAGTAATTTATTTTCTAAAGAATTGTTCTAATTTCAGTGCAATCTGCAAAGATAACACTACAATAAATCGTAAACTGTTCAACACAAAAGACGTTGGTTCCCATCAACTTCGACTCATCATACTACGCCAGTGGTGTAATAATGCATAAAACGATTTTTAGCAGCGCTGTATCGTTGCTAGTTGTTTAGCGCATAAAGCTCGCTTAAGAACACAGAATTAAAGTAAATATCTGAACGTTAGACAGATAAAGTATCAGAAAATTACATGAAGTACTGGTATTATTCAGGCGATTACATCGAGAATAAAATTAGCGGGAAAAACGGGCTCATGGAAGAAACAACAGCCGGCGACTGGCCGCCTGAGCTACGGCGCGGCCTGGGGGAACGGATTATATCACAGTTCGAGGAACTTCGTTATTTCCAGGTTACCCAGCAGGTAACATTTCGGACAGCACACGACTGTATACGAAATTAGGGGAAGAACAGATGAGGTTAACTCAGTGTTCCTCGGTTCCTCCATTTAAATGTGGACAACTTCCACGTCTTTCCAGCTTCACCTCTCATAAGCAACCTCATCCATCACCGAAGAACCTTCGGCTACTAAATCTCTCAAGACTAACACTACAATAAATATTACTCTCGTTCCTTTCGTGGTAAATAACTAGCGGTGCAGAGTTTCATCATAACACGTAACGCATCTCGTTACCTCGTGAGTGTGAAATGTCTCAGTCTTTTAGAAATATGGGCTATCAGAGTTTCAGACTTCATAGTGCGTTATTATACGCGAGTTGAGATCCCGTTCCGGAGGCGGTAGAACTTTTTTCTTCTCTTACCGTTGGACCCGGAGACCAAGAACCCCCCTCCCCCGCACTAGTTCCCGTTAACCAATAGTCATGCATAAGTTCATAAAGATGGTACGACCATACCTTGAGCCAGTCCCGGAGCCATATGACCTCTGGTTTGGGATCACCGACGACCTCGCATAGGATAATGACCGTGTCCCCTTCTACGGCTTCAGTCGATCTCGGCTTCGTTACGAACAATGGCACTTTGGAGTATCTGAAATATTAATTAAGTCTTTTATACTAAAATGGGACAAGCTGATCAGCGCGTTTTATAACATTCTCGACAACGTAATCTTTTCTTTATTTACGAATAAACACTTCACTGACCTTCAGTTCATTTGGATTTAACACAAAAACTAATTGATATATTCGAGTTTCTTTGTGTTGAATCTAACTTCGGCGCCGCATACATGCAAGGCTATTCAGCGGACTAGAAAGAACTCGGTAAAATACGGCCAGTGGAGGAACTCTTAAATGACTCTGCTGTTACTGTAAAACTATTCACATCTTCATTTTCTTTAAAAATGTTTGAATGAACAATAGGCAATTCCTGTCGTAAAAACGGCAAACCGGCTGCTGTACGTGTTTTGATGACGAATCCAAACGTAAATTTTAGACCAAGAAAACGTAAAATATACACGTTACAAGCCGTGCAAATGTGCGGCAAGACAACATTCATTTAAATAAAGAGATTTCATACATGTCGACGGATGTAAACTAGTGTGTGTCTTGATATTGTGAGATCTGATAATATTCCGATTTTTTTTTTTTGGATCCTACCTCTAAATTTTACTTTTCTTAACGGTCGAAAACAATTTCACGTTTCGCGTATTTCTGTTCAGGTCCCATAACAGATTAATTATTACGTATTAACGTTTCCATCGCCACGACACATCTAAACCAAAACTTTTGGCTTACTAATTGTGAGGAATATTTAAACGGACACACAAATTTATGTCAAGGCAAGATTATAACGTAAACTGTTACAATGAGAGGAGTGAAAGACGAAGACGGACAGAGAAGAACGACGATTGGGAATAAAACACTCACTCAGCGGAGAATCTTGATCTAAAGTCGATTGTGCGGGGATTATCTCCTGAACTATCGCAACACCAAGGAAGTTTTAATAATAATACGGCAGCTGTTGTATTATACAGCAAAATATTGATTTTGCATTCCTACAATTTTAGTGTCTGACGTCGTTACCAAATGAGATATGAGAGTTCTTAACGGCGGTGAAGACGACAAAGTATCTTGCAGGGTACTTACGGGATCTCGGGTCCAATTACAGTCGGCAACTTGGTGGTGGGTGGGGCGTCCATCACTTGAACGTTCACTCGGGTCGAGGTATCGGCGCGACCCACCTCATTGGTTGCCGTGCAGCTATAAACGCCGGCGTCGCGCGCCGATATGCCAGCCAGTGCCAGTTCGACGATACCGTCGTGATTCAGAGTCATCACAATGCGACGACTTGGGCGCAGGCGAACTCCGTCCCGGTACCTGTCGCAGAGACCATCATAATTCTAGGGCAATGGAGACGTGGCGATAATTTTATTAGCGCATGAAGCTACAATTCAAAAAGGTACCGGGTTCAGTCTCAACCGTAGCACGCATGAAAATACACGCATTATTTGGAAAGCTTTAAAATGAAAAAACTTCGACGTAGGTAGGACCAGGTGGGAATATGGACCTGCGGGTTCCATAGGAGGTGGGTGACTTCTTGGCTAACTGAGCGACTATTAGCTTCTCAACAACAACTCTGCTCAATGTGGTTGTTCAGTTCGCTTATGCCTACACACAGGCCTGCGAGAACAAAGTGCGAAAAAGTGTTCTAAAAGATAGCTTGACAGCTTCGAATTCAGTGACTACAGTTCAATACTTCACTCAGGTAATTTAAAGACACACGGCCCCTACTGCATCTTAAAATGCAACCCGCAATGGCGAGTGACGTACGAGTTGCTGTAAACGGACCAGGAGAGATAACCATCTGTCCGAGGCACAGTGCCACGACTCGGGGCCGGTACTGCCCTTGCTTCAAAATGAAAAGGTTTCTTTGGCGAGAATGTATGTCTGTCCCGTAATACTATTCAAGTTCATGAAACTGACCTCGATACCAGAAAAGTTCCGCTATGAATGGATTTCTGGGGTAGATTGACCTGGCGCGGCGCCACTGCAGCCTACATACGAGGCAGGTACTAGTAAATCTACAATTGTCCAACCTTCGATTTCAGAGCGTTAAACTCGATATGACTGCAAAGAACTAAATATCTTATAGGATTTGAGACTTTCGCGGCGAGTACAATCAATAAAATCTTCTCGGGCATTCAGCCGCGTTAACTGGTTACGGTAGTAAACCGACGTTTCGGGAACCAACTCTGTCCCGATCATCAGGGTTCTGATGCGACTGGATACCTCGGAAGTCGCCGTTCACGCTTGTAGGTAGGAGTATTTCATGTAATCAGGGTGTCAGGGCGTTTACTGAATTCAATCGTCCTGCTCACCACATGACGCCCACAGAGGGGTAGGCCTCCACTTGTGCCGACAGCCGCAGTTCGCCCCCCTCTCGGACGGAATGCTCCGGCTCCAGCTCGAACAAAAACTCCGGAGCGACGTATGCCCGGATCCCTTTGTCCACTACCAGATGACAACGACACGACACGGCGCCGTTCGCGTTCCGAGCGGTAGCCGAGTAGCACCCTGAGTCCTCCAGTCTGGTATGGCTCATCTCCAGCGTATGGAAACTCTCCTCGCTCCAGAAAACATGGCAGTCTGCAAGGAGAATAGTTTCTAAATGTTTCACAGAAGGGAAATAAGTTTTTCAGTCTTCAGGTCACAAACTGCAGCGGAAAGTAGCTATTATTTAAGGTTTATAAGTCGCTTTCAGGTGGGTTTTGGATCGAATTTCGCCAGTGCCGTCGTACCGTCTTGTTTGACCACCTCTCCGTCCTTACTCCACGTCAGTTCGGGTTGTGGGCGCCCGGCGACCTGGCAGGTGAGACGCACAGGATACGTCATTTGTACTCGGCGGTCACGAAGGCGCATAGTGAACTGTGGCGGTGTGTCGGTGACCGCATCCTGGTCATCCTGGATACCACTGCAAGAAAAAAACATCAGGTCACTACACCAGTTTTGTTTGGTTCATTTGCTGACACCTTAAACCCCCGAAGATAATATAACATAAGACGGTGGTTCGGTACACAGAATAACGTTTCCTCACCGCTTGAGCTTATGGTCCGCCTCCAGAATCTTGGGGTCGCTCACCACGAACAGCCGCGCGAACGTGGAGACGCGACCCACCTTGTTGGTCGCCTCGCACATGTAGCGGCCAGAGTCTTCATCCCTCAGTTCCTGGATGCTTAACTGGCAGGTGCGCAATCCGTCGAAATTGGTCACGAACCTCGGGTCGTTCAGCTCGATGCCGTCGCGGTACCACCGCACCTGAGGCACAGGGTCGCCACGTACCTGCAACAGTTCCTCACATTTACGATCTGTCTGTCCCTGCGAGAACCAACTCACTTTCATCTTTATTTGAGATTATTTCAGGTGCTGTCCGCTTGCTTCTACCTACGACATGTAGAAACTTACGGTCGCTCTGATGGTCAAGAAATTTCCCGGCTTTTATGGAACCCGAAAGTAAATCAGCGTGTTCACCAGAGCCCTGCAACGCCTCACATCTCCTGAAATCTATTTTAATATTATCCTCCCACATGCACCTCAGCATACGTACCCTGTACTCATTTTATGAAATAATTTATCTGCATAGGAAATAGGTTCTCTATGTTCTGTGAACTGTTGCGTACTTTTGTAAAAAGTACGTGTTTTCCAAATATCGTAAAAATAAAAAAATTGAAAATAAGAATCTTCATTTCTAGAGAATAGAGATGACGTGTCGTGGTAGATACATACACGATAATATTTGCGCCATTGTTACCTGGCATTCCAGGCGGATGCTCGAGCCCTGGAGCGCCTTGAGCTGTCCTGGCAGGATCCGGGTGAATTCCGGCAGTTCCACTTTACGCCCGACCGTTACCGGATCCGTGGTGACAACGGACTCTCCCCAGCCATAGCGGTTTCTTGGCGTCACACGGAACTTGTACTCCGTTCCAGGTTTCAAGTTGAACGCATCAAAAGTGTTGATTGGGGAAACACCCATCTGCCAGGAATAAGAACATCGATTGGGCGCAGTCACCTTCAAAACACTTTCATTGACAGAGGTATTATGTGGGTTTTCTTAGTTCTCCAAACCAACCGCTTGTACAGTGCAAGTAAGTAGGCTACAACCGTCCCATTCGGCTTACAGCCTTTGATCACTCATATCATCGCTGAGAAGTAAACAAAGTCAAAGGAAAAACAAACATTCCAGTAGGACAGCAATCGGCAAATGTGCAGTACGCACAGAAAGTAATTAAGTAACTCAGAAATATGTAGACACACATTTCAGAAGTTTCCCCTTAACGTAACAGTGTCTTAATTTCGGAAATCCTTGAAAAAATCAGTCCACATGCTATTACATAAAC
>NW_019059694.1:1267512-1283697 GCF_000696155.1 Zootermopsis nevadensis | reverse complement strand
TCAAATTCTGTCCGGAGTAACGTCTGTACTTTTCTTGAACACAAACCTCGATCCAGCGGGCTCCACCGTCTCCTCCGAGGATCCACGCCTCCACACGGTACGCCAGGACCGGGGCACTTCCACGGACCTCAGACTTGGGCCAGGAGAGCGTGACCCAGTTGCGACCACTGTCGACGACCACAGGCTGCCCGCCGACCGGGCCGGGAACATCTGAAGACAGATACACATCACCTGTAGACCGGCTATTCGCGAAATAATTCTTTCGATGCGATATGATGGAATGATAAAACAAGTCGTGTCATACAAATAAGTATTATTTTCATTTTCGGTGTATTACGTTCGACATGAACCCAGTCTGTACTGAGACGATGAAGTTGAAGACTGGATGTATGTAGTATGTGAACACACGTTCTGCCAGTGAATAAACTGTGTTCGCACCTTCACAGCTTTTGCGCAACTGACGTGATCAGGGGCCTAGCTACCAGGGTGGCCTTGACTGGAGTGTTATAAGCGAGGTTTGAGAAGTGTATAACACGCGGCTGGACCAGCTTCTGACATTTTTGTGTCGTAGAACTGTCTGTTGTTGGGTGGCGTTTTAAATGGTACATCCTATACATGCACCAAACGCTTAAACAATCAATAATTCTGAATATTACCCGAGTTTATATGGATTTCGTATGATTCGCAAAGCAAAAGTAAATGATTTCTTTAAACAGCAAGAGTTAATATTTGTAATGGAGGCAGGGACTAAATATTAACAAATTATTTAGATGAGCTTCAAAGCGTTAAATCCAGTGCTGTATCACAAGGAAGAATAACTGAACTGCACAGTCTCTAGCCTGCTCACTTAATCGGTCGGCAAGAAACTGAAGTACGGAAATCTTGATCTTTAACAAACAACTTGAGCTACATGTTATTAGTGTTTGCAGCTACACTGATTTTTTTGTAGTTGGGATAACAAAGAAGGAAGTCGGCACTAAGTGAACGATGCGTTTAAGCGACATATGTTTTCTTAGACAGCATGTAATTGAGAGAGTTTTCCAATTTGTAGCCGTTACAAGGTTTCTTTGCCACGTATGATATGTGTACTTGAATGAAATTACCTCCGTTAAAAAAAAATAATGGAACTGTTAACAGCAATATATACTATAATTTATGTGAAAGAATGTTAGGTACGCTGTCATGTTCCTAATAACTTCATGATGAAATTCCTGAGACTTGTTTAGCATGATCGGCAAAAACCCCAAACACAATAATGACTCTCGTCTGCAGTAAGGTGGTTATCGGCAATGTCACTGTGAAATCAACTGACGCTTACTTACACGATCACAAAGAAACGGAACTCAATTGCCCCTGGTTCAATTACTGGCACCAGTATTATCACTAGTAGAATCTGAGGTCTTCACGGCGGTGAGCCCGAAGATGGCTGTCTTCTGGTTTCTGCTTCGTGTAGTCCGGTAGAAGTTTACCAACTTTTCAGTAGTCTGATGACTCATCGTCCTGATGATGGAGGCAGTAAGGACCTCTGAAACGTTGGTAAACTTCTACCGGACGACACAGCGCACCAACCCAGAAGACAGCCATCTTCAATAAAGTACAGACCGCGCTTATCTGAAACCGCTGTCGCCATGGTAGCCGGGGTTACAATATATTAATTTTAAGCTGCTATCAGTTTACAGAACGGCAAAGGAAGAATAAGAACCGGTATCTAAAGAAGTGGAAATGAGACAATTGATTCAACTATAATTCAGCACATTACACGAAATTCCACTCTGCGATTCTCTTCGAATGGCAACAATTTGTAATAATGTACTAATATTGTGTGAAACATTAATAAAATTGCTGTCAAATATGTTGCAGGACGGACTATGTTACTGTGAAACCCGGTGTATGAAAGGAAGAATAAAGCTGTAGCTCTTGGCAGGTTTATTATATCTAAAACCAAACTCTGGGTTATTCTCAAACTACAAGTAAATTTCCGTGACGATCTGTTGCAAGAATGTGAAAATGTAAGCAGAATATATGAAAATGATAAGTACGGAAATGAACAAGTTAAGAAACGTATGCTTTGTTCAGCAATTCCGGCGCGTTCGCTTTATTATTATATCTCGGTTTTCGACTCGTAAATATAAAATTTGTTGGTGTGTTACAAATGACGTACCGTAAGCTAAAACAGGCGAGGCGGATAAAAATAACCTAGGGACTTCGTAAAATAACTAAAATTTATTTAGTAAATAGCATAATGTGGTTATAAAAGTTGTACCGGACCAATAAGCTCGTACACTATACGGAACGACCACCACATTAAGAAACAGGACGCAATGAAGGCAACGGATTTTGTGAATTTGTGCCAACTGAAAAGGAGACAAAGAAAACATGTTTTTCTTTGTTCAACACAAGAAGAGGATTGCGTTATATTCTGAGCAATTCATCACTGTCGTCGAGTTCTATTAACGACCTCATTATCTGGTTTACTTATTCCTGAAATTAACTAGTTCCAACAAACAGACTGAAAAAATCTTGAAATAGGCTACGACCGCTTCCTTCACAGTCTTTCCAGTTTTACCGAACGTATTCACCCTCTTCTTATTCTTATTATCTTATTCTTCCTATTCGTACATCATTCAACTCTAAATAAATAGCCTACTGCAGTAAACACAAAGTCGTTAAAACATTCTACAACCGACTGAACTATTTTCTAAGACAGTTCAATCCACAACTTGTCATTCTGTTTCTCCAATACACATTTGAATACTATCGTTTGGTGTACACTTTGGTCTTACTTAAATGTGAAATAGTAAGGAGCAAAATTCTGTCCAGGAAAGTTAGTTCCCACGACTTTCAGATTCGGATTTAAAAGCTTTTCCATTCTATACGACGTTTTAGACGTAGGGTTACTGCTGCCTGCTACTTGCACAGAATAATGCTGCAATAAGAAAATTCTAATGACTTGTTCAGCCATTATCTTTCTCAAGGCGACAGTCACTGAAATCTGATCTTGAGTCACTCGAACCCAACACTCATCGAAATCAACACACTGTTATAGCTATAGGTGCAATTAACTTGAACATCACTTATTTTTAAGAACTAAAACGTATTCTGAGCTCTGATCTTGACTCTTTAAACGTGTCTATGAAATCCCGAAAGCCCGCCTTCAGATTCCAACCACATGTATGAATATTACCATCAAGGACGGCGGTTGAGAGCTCAAGACAATATTTCAAAACAAAACACGATAAGAATCACCTATACACTTCACACGTCATAACAATTGCAACACATATCCAGAGCACTAATATTCTTAAAATTATTGCACCTTTACAGAACATTACATAATAAATACAACGGTACGTTACAGTATTGGTGTATGACCATTCACGCTGGTAGCTACAACATTTGTGGATCGTAAGATAATGGAGCGTCTGCTGAATTAATGGCTTTAGACACTCGGAAAGTGCCCTCTCACCTTGATAGTCTGTGAGGTAGAGTAGGAATTCCGAGATGAGACAATTTCTAGCAGCCCAGCAGCTCCTCAAGCCTTGAAGGTTACCCTGACAAGCATACCCGGGATAGCACGAGTTCTTCAGGATATACGTATCTTCCTCCTGCTGGCTATCAAGGCAGCAGCCATTTGCCGCCAGTACAGGCATAGTGGAACGTCGGGAATGTAGTCGCGGACTCAACTGAAATCCGCAACGTCAACCCCTTGCACCAGCAGGGCACTAAATATAACCTGCGCACGGGTGAGGATTGTAGGTGGCGTGCCGTCTCAGTTTTTCTAACGCCTTTCAGTCAGCAGGTATTTTCTTTTTATTTCTGTTGCAGGTGTTAACATATTGAGTTGGACACCGCTCCTTGCCTGATGTGAGGCATATTTGACACACACAATGTTTCTGGACCTGGCTGTACTTCCGTCTTCCGCTGATTGGTTGTCAATATATCGTTATTTCTATTGCAATATTCGTGGCGATGGTTGGGATGGAACCCAGGACATTTTGAATACTATGCCAGTAAGTTAATCAGTAGTCGCCACAGCTTCTGAAAGTTCCGGGTTCAGTTCCACTAATCGTAAATACTACTTCTGCTGCTGTTGCTGGTGGCTTACATACTACTTCTGCTGCTGTTGCTGGTGGACCATAGTGTGACTCGGCTTAGTTGTTCACACCTGTTGACGTTCGGCCATCTGGAATTGTGGCAGAAGGCTAGATGTTTTATTTCTTCTGTATATAATACTTTAATCAACCAGACGTGCGTTTAATAAACTAGAACACATGACTAACTGTGTGACTGCCGCTGAGTCACATCTGAACGTCTCACAACACTCACGAGCTATTTTCAGGATCGAGTTGGTGTCTCCGTGGCCCTTACATCGGGGCGCGATACCCACATCGGCCACTTCGGTGGTGCATGTCGTTCCGACTCTTAGGGAACAGTAACATAAGCTTGGTGGCCTACGAGAATGGCTTCAGGGCGCTATGAAGTGTACCGTCTCCCTTGTACTTAAATTATTTAGCGACGGTGTTTCATATGCAAAGGTTAATTACTTGCCACCAAACGTTGTGGGATGATTACTTTGTAGATAATGGCGTGGAATATGGCAGCCGTGGCCTATTTTTAATGTATTGTTTACTCATTTGCTAAAAGAACCAGAAGGAACTGTGAGCTGCCTCAGGCATGTTAACCTACACAGCCGAGCTTCGAACTGAGTACCTCACGAATACAAGTCTAGAGAATTACCGCTAAGCTAACCTGCACTATGCAAAAATGGCAAGGGCTCTGCTTCTTTCATGAACTAAAATCTACTCAAGAGTCAGAAAAGGCGGAGTTGGAGGGTGAGATTGTGGGTGAAGGTAACATTCACATGCTGAAAGAATACGTTTCTCAAAATGTAGCTTCCACCTCACTGTTATTGGGTGATTTCTGACGTTGCGTAATCTCTTGATGAGTATATTTACCTACCTCGCAATTCAGGGGGATGGGCGTCTCTAGTGTGGCCTACAAAGACCCTGCTATTTTAAAACGGCATAGGCCTGTACGCTATTAATTAAACCATCACTCGCTCGGAAGTTTTCAAAACGCTCCAAAACAAATTCAGACACATGAAGGAAATACTAGGTCTTGCATTCCTCTGCTTGCTGAGGAGGTGGTGGCGTAATTAATTTGGCATTCTCCACACTCTCACGTTGCCAACAACTTCCTTTTTATTCGTCCCAGCGTATTTGCTTACCTTTACGCTCATTTCGTCTACAGTCGTGGTCAAGATTTCATCGGTTCTCAAACATGACTGCCCTGTCAAATACCTTCAATTCCCGATATCACATTAGAATGTTTGACTTTTTTATAAATTCTTAATAGTCAATTGTGGAAGCAGCTAAGCTCGTAATATAGTAAATGATGATCTTATGGGGTTGTCACATGTGTGCATGTGCGTCGAACTAATGACCATATTTCCACTCGTGTTATAAAATAATGTATTTGAAGGCCAATTTATCTTTACGTTTCCGATTCCCTATAGTTCATCCCTAATACTAACAAGGAACGCTGGACAAAATCTGCGGCCTAATTTCTTTAAAATTTTTATGTCTCAAAGACGGCACCAGAAATTAAAAACAAATAGCGCATTCACGCAGGAAGCAGGAGCAAATAAGATAATGAAGATTGAGGTTTCAATGGCGGTGAGTCTGAAGATTCATAATTTGTGTTCTCCACCGAGTACTATTCATCTCATCTCTTGCTCAACCCAATGTGGGTCTTGGCCGCCTATTTTGGAGGTTACTTGATCTGTTTAGACATTTGGTAGGATTTCTTGGACGAATGATCAGCCCATCGCAAGGCCTCCACCTGTACAAGGACGGCACATTACAGAAAGACGCCGACGAACATCTATGCCTTGAGTAGGAGTTGAACCCACGGTCCCAGTGTCCAAGCCCACAAGGTCCACGCCTCACAGATCACGTAACACACACGATGGAAATAATAAACGTTTTGGTACAATATTTTTGGTTGAAAAACCTGAGGGGAAGGAACCACTTGGAAGGCCTTGTCGCAGATGTAAAATTATATTAAAATAGAACTTAAATAGTACGTGAGAGAGTGAACTGGTTTCATGTGCCTCAGGACAGAGGCCAGTGACGGGAACTGTAATGAAACTTGGGTTCCACAAAAGTTAAGTGTCACCTCGTTAGCAGTAGTGGGGAACAAAATAAACAGTTCTTTAAAATAATCTATCCGCTAAGATCTAAGTACGTCAGACGTGGTGTTAAGGAGGAAGGCATAAAATAATCTCTGTGGGGAAATGATCTAATAATAGTTTTCTTACAGACCCAAGGAACACACGGTCCACCTTCGTGGCAGCATCGACTGTGATTTTGTGTGTGTGGGGAGGGGGGGGGAAATTGGTGTAAATTCTTGCTTTTGTTCTTTTTTGAGATAAGTGTTCTGTGGTACCTCATTCACAATCGCACAGCAACTGGCCCCGATTAAAAAAATTTAACACTAAGCTTAATGTTTTTCTTTCTTGCAACTAATTGTTGGACCACTCAAACATCTGTGCACAGCAAAACTGGAGCGATGCCATGAAAAGAGTGAGAATATAGTTCCTTCAGTACTGCCAGGTTATGTGGAATCGGACCGCATGACCTGACTTGTAGACCAGAATTTGCCATTGTCGAGTGGCTGATTTGTTTCGTTTAGGTGTAAACAGACAGGCTTGCTGAACTGAAGGCAGCTTCAAGACATTGTTTATGCTAAAAATACGACCTCAAGGTCAGCTCTATTTTAAAGAGCTGGCTACTTACGACCTCTTCTCTCTTATTCAGGGGAAAAAAAATGAATGCAACCTCACTTGGAAATAAACCCAATACCTTTCATTTTCAATTTGCACATTTCAACATAAGGACTTTTTGAAAGTAATAACAACTGAACACCACAGGTCTCTGTTTAGTATTTAAGCTTTATGTTCATAAGGTCCCAAGTTTGACTCTCTTTTGTGTGGGCTAACACCCTGACGGGTTATTCATCGTTTTCATCAAAACCTCAAATGCAAAGATCATAAATCATCCTAATATTCAATGCCACATAACCTATGCAGCTGAAAAAGCATCACTAAATAAACTACGAACAACCGCATCCAATGACAGATATAACAAAATACATCTTAAATCTGAAACATTTTTTCACATTTATGTTTATGTTTAGAGAAATATTAAGGAAATGTATTTATGATTGACATGAATATGAAACTTCATCTTTGTCTATGAGTAATGTTAGAGTAAAATGCCAAGGATATCTCTGTACCTAAGAGAAATGGAATGCAAAAGGACCGGAGAAAATTATCATTAACGAGAATAAGTCTAAAATGATGAGAGTGGCGGAACAGACGGGGAATGAGAAATGCATCTGAAAATTCTGTCAGAAACATCAAGAGATGAGATCATTGGAGGGATGCAGTCTGAAAGTGGGGACCTAAGACAAAGTAATTTTGAAGATGTTAACAGCTCAGGATAAGACTTGGTGGCAAGTTTTTCCAGGTTCAATAAAAACAGGACATTTCTTCAGCAGCTGAATAACTGCCAACTGCTAAAGAGAGGGTTTGCACCATAGAGTCAATTAGCCACTGGTAATTTTGGGAATCTACAGAAAAGTAGGTATGTGGTCCAATTAATGTTGCAATTTGGCACTGAATATTCTTGTGTCAGCCATCTTTACACATAAAAATAACTATTATGACTTACCTTTCATACGTGACATCTCGATGCTGTCTCTGATGTCTCGCAGAATGTTAGAAGTTTCCTGAGAGTTCCATTCCAAACTTGGTGTTAGCGATCTTGCACGTTGCCGAATCTGGAATCGCACACACATTAAGTTTAAGAATTTATGAAAGTTGTGTGAAGTCATTCATACAGCGTTTGAAACCATAATACCAGATTAATTGTTCTATTTCTGGTGCATTCAAAACTGAAAGTTGTACAATTGTACCTATTACCTTTGCCACGTATGTCTGTAGGTCATTGTCCATCCATTTGCGTGTTACAAATCAAGAAAAAGGCTAAAATATGTTCCTAATTAGTTTCACCACACCTGTCTCTCTCTGCACGTAACAACTCACGAACTACTGAATGGATTTCCATTAAGTTTGATATTGTGCAGTTTTTAGTTCATTTCTGTTTTGGTTAAAATGTGACAACAAATGTAAAGTGTGCATTACTGTTGCTAATCTTATCCAGAATGTTAACATGTAAACAAATTTTAGTATAAATCCCTTAATATCAAATTTGACAGAAATGCAGTAAGTAGCTACAGGTGGCAAGCAGAAAAGAAAGATAAGATATAATCGCTTCATTCAAAATCCCTATTAACCCATTATCATTCCTAATCCTCTTTTCAGATTTCTGAAACACTGTATAATTCCAGTAATGGGCATTGAATCATGTATAACAATAAAAATAACAATTTTATGAGTTGAAAAGTTTCAACAATTTTAAATTCCAGTCGATGAAATTTCTGCTAGGTTACATTAGTGAAAGAAAGAAAATCATGAGGTGGAGAATGAGAGTTTGGTCTTGGTTAAACATTCTGCAGGTAATAAGAATTGTTACAGATGAATGGCTTCAATGAAACGAACAGGATTTAGTATTGGCCTATGTCTAAAAAAGCAAAATGACAGGATTCCTTACTTGGTTTAAATTATTTTTTGTATGCCTTCCGCATATATTAATATGAATACTGTAAATTTTTGTTTGACATCAGATCAGGAATGTATTGCTTGTAAACAAAAATAATAAGGTAATTAATAAATAATCATAAAACTTAGTTTTTACATAATCCATGGAACCCCTCTGCCATCTGGTGAGAGAAGTATAAACCTAATGTGGTTGAAAATATTAATAGAATCTAATGACTTTTTAATGACATAATAAACTGCATCACTAAACCCAGTAGGACATCTACTGTTGAAGAGCAGGTAGCCACTTACAAGCTGTAGACAGAGTTTACATTAATTCATGGACCTGGATCCTCAGATTGATATTTTTATGATTTAAAGAGTAAACTCTGTGAATATCTGGAAGGTGAGCCCAAAATTAGTCACATCATCCTTTTTTATGTCTAAAAAATTTCTATTTTGTTTTTGCAACTTAAGGCTATGTTTGATTTTTTCTTGAACTTACTGGTGTATCAATCAAATTGCACTATTTTAAAGTAGCAAAATCATTAGAAAACTTTACCGTAACGGTGAAGAAGGCTCTGTCACAGCCATAAACATTCTTCGCTAAGATGCAGTATGTCCCTGCATCTGATGCTAGAGCTCGTTTTAGTGTAAGTCGCACATAATCATCCAGCGTTTCCTTCAAAGAACGCTGACTGTTCGTGATGTCTCGTAGTCCCTTCATCCACGTAACTGTTGAGACATACAAGAAGATTAAGTGTCACTGCGTGTTAAAGAATGGCAGTTCTTAAATCTCATTTTTCCTTCCATCCTCAGATCCAATGTTATTTCACCACACAAAACTACAGCAGTCAGAATCTTGTATGGAATTACTTCCATGTGACATCATTACAAATAAATAAATAAATAAATCAGATGTACAGACTCATTCTTTCGTCACCTGTAAGAAAATTACAATTTGTTTAGATAAAGGGCCAAGAATGTGTACTTCGCTTGCTTTTGAATAAAAGTACTGCAGTTTGGTTACAAATAAACGATGTAAAGCATTGAGTCAAAGGACTCACACTGTAAAACCTCTAACTGCATGAAAAAATGCCACCTGAAAGTACAAAGAACACAAACTGCCAAAGATAGCAGGCAAACAGGATACATAATAAATGGCAAGAGATTCAGTAATTCTCATTTTATCTGTTGTAATTCATTCGTTGCATAATGGTTTGTGAACGAAAAAAGAGAATAATATGATAATATGGCTAATATTTCTCATATAACTTGGTTTTCTTATAACATTTATTTTTTTATTTTATATTGCACAAGTACATGCCTGCATGGTGCCTATCATTGTAATGGTTTTCTCAAACAAACTTCATAAAAAATCATTCTATATGAGAATTTACCTTTTGGCTTTGGGTCCCCAGTAACCCTGAAGGATACTGAGATATCTTCGCCAACAGCAACAGACATGTCCGTGTCTGGTCGGTTTATGAACATGGCCGGCTTGCCACCACGCACGCTACCAGGGAGCACAATCCCTACAGTGGCTGATGTGTCCGCATGTCCATAAGTGTTCGAAGCTCGACACGTGTAGAATCCTGCTTCCTTTTCTGTCACATTACTCATCACAAGGGTGTACACTCCCGACTCCTCAAATGTTCGGAATCTTGGGGTCAAGAAATGAAGTGGCTCTTTGTCTCTCAGCCATGTGACATCAAGCTTTGGGGCTCCTGCACAGAGTACCACAGAGTGAAGTTGAATGACGGCCAGCACGGATATGCTGCTTCAAAAATACAGTATTCGAACCAAGTATATTAACAATGAAAGAACCATTAACTCACAAAACCAACAATTTAATGAAGTAACTAATTACATAATAAACTTAGTCAAGCAACCAATGTACAAATGTACTCATTAGTTATCTAAGTAGCCACTAAGATAACCAAACAATTGACTTACTATACAACCAGCCAACAAAGTTATTATGTATGATTTGAGGTTTTCACAGCGGTCAGTATGAAGATTTCTGTCTTCTGGGTTGTTGCGCTGTGTAGTCTGGTCGATGTTTACCAACGTTTCAGAGGTCATCTGCCTCTGTCATCAGGGCGATGTTCTGAAACGTTGGTTAACATCGACCAGACTACACAGCGCAACCCAGAAGAGAGAAATCTTCAAAGTTATTATGAACCAAGTACTAAGTAAGAAGTAAATAACAACCAACCAACTAACTAGAAATATCTGTGTATCAGGGTCTTTTTGAATATTTGGTATTTATTCTATAACAGAAAATCTTCCTGCAGTGGAACCCAAAGGTAAATCACCTAACTCGTAAAGCTGGCTGTTTGGTCTGTTCTGTATAGGAGTACCACTTCAATCCAGATCTCATTCTATGAGGTCCATTACAATATATTTCCCAAATTGGTTCCCAAAGTAATTACTTTTATAAGGGTTACCAGTCAAAATCTTGTTTGTTCCTTGTAAGAATACAAAAGTTCATTCAACAGAACTTTTATTAATAGCCCAAACTCAAATAAAAATTAGGTGACCAGGACAAACTTGCCACACAGGTACACTATAACTACAGTTAAGCAATGCCCAGTGGTAGTGGAATGTAGTGTAGATATAAAAACATTAACGCAGGATAAAACTACATGAATGTGGCACATAAACATTCTCCCCCTCTGTCATAGTGTGTACTTGATAGGTGCGCCTAATTTCACATTCTTTAAGCTCTATGATTTTTAGGCACTGTAAACATTTTTTTAGAAGAAATAAAAGTGTGTACATTGTAGACCAAAACTTAGGATACTTGTGGAAAAATTAGGCAGTTCTGAAGCTGTAAACTACCAACAACAAAAACCAAAAAGTGTCAAGTGTAAAAATTATGAACCACTGCGCATGCAATCTTGAGCAAGGTTTTATTCAAATCAAAACAAATACATGAAGCTAGGAAGCTCAGGTTCATGCCCTGACCACCTGTACACCCAGTGTCCATAGCATAGGGGTTTCAGAGAAATCAAAAATCCACCAAAAGAATTGAATTCCATCTGTGAAGTTTGTAGATTCAGCTAGAAAGCTGAGTTTGTCGTTTACTCTGACATTTATTTCTCATAAATCTTATTACGGTGTTCCATGTTAGGAGTTACTTAGATCATATCCAGAAAAGTCACAAGATGGAAACTAATAGTGAAACCAAAGTATCCGGAAGAAGCCAATGACCTACCTTTTACTTCAACTTGGAGGGCAATGGTTCCACCAGTAGGCACAACATGATCAGTAAGCACACTGGACATGTGAGGGCGCCTTGCATCTCGGGACACTCGAGATGTCCCTCTGGACCTCTTTGAAGTAGCGTAGCTATCACGTCCTGCAGGATGAGAAAGTTGACACTTATCAGGAACAGGACAAGTGGTGTGAAATCTCATCTACAAATATGAATAACTAAAGGAAAAAATACATTTGCTTAGGGCAAAGAGAAGAAATATAAATCTTATCGATTGTGGTCTTTAGATGATAAATTCATCTGAAATGTTGGTAAATACATACAAGACTACACGGCATCACAGACCAACAATAATAATTCTGAAATATCAAAAACAAAGCTGTTTTATTTTTCTGAGAATGTGTAACTTAAAACTTCATATTATAGGTCACGTACTAATAACAAAATCTCCTTGGCCACTTCCAGTCTACTAAAATGCATGCACCCATTTTCCAGGCTCAGTCATCTAAATTAATTCAAATTCTGATAACAAAACTTGGACAGGGCTGTAAATTCTAAGAAGCACACCTCATCTGAAGGTGGAGTATTACCTGAAGCAAATATTAAGTTCAGCAGCAGACACAAAGTATGGCTGTATCATAAACATAAACCACAAAGCATTTTATAATTAACAGTGCTTTACATTTAATCTTTGGTAGTTGTGTCCTTCACAATATAATTGTCAATAAATAAGGTTGCCAAAAGCAAGTTTCAGAAATAAGAAAGTCATCTGCAGTAATGTGTGAGAACTAGAACAGAGCTCATAAGCACCTCCATTCAGACATCGTTGTTTGGTAATGTGGCTCATATTCCTTCATTCAACTCTCACTGTAACAGCCTCAGTACCTGCAAAGTGGACAGTTGAGGATATCTGGTCACTCCACACACTGTTTTCTGCACGACATGTGTACAGCCCACTATCAGTGGTGGCTTCAGGGCTGCTGATGACCAAGCGACACACCCCATCTGTCAGCTCACTCTGCTGGAACCGGCTGCTTCCTTGCAGCAACATGCCATCCTTCAGCCAGGTGATCTTGGGCGGTGGATGGCATCGCACCCGGCATTCCAAGATCAACTCGTCATCCGAAAAGCGGTATGAATCTGCGTAGAAAATAAATTGCTGATCGAGTCGTTCTGGTCTGGCCATTTGTGTTTGCCAAACCAAACGCAGAACTGTGAAGCACTGCATTTTATTCCTTTGACATATGAAGAAGAATGTGAGAATTTTAAGGGATGTTGCACCATGTGGAATGGTAAAAACTGACTGAAGTTTTCTGATATGCTTACTGCTTCAGTCATCTTGGTGACGATGGGTGCAGCAAGGACTTGTGAAAAGTTGGTAAACTTCTACCAGACCACACAGTGCTACAACCCAGAAGACAACCATCTTCATACTCACCACCATTTGAACCTCAAATTATATTGTACTCAACATTTTGAAAGGAAAAAGTGTCATAATAAAAGTCACAGGGTGGTAGCTACCTCCCCTGCTTTGAATTTAGGATTCCTGAGCTAAACTCTTGACTGGATATTTTCAATAGTTTACCTCAGTTTCTTCTTAAAGTGTTCCTGGTTATTGAATACTGATTTCTTTCACGTCTTATACAACTTTCCTAGCTCAAAGAGATACATAAAACAAGAAATGGGTACTAGTGGGTTATCGGGACACATCGCTTTAAAAATAGGTTAGGTTATGTTAGGTTAGGGTTGTTGTTATCTGTTAGTTAGTTCAGTTATTTATTGCTGTCCACACACATTAACCTAAACTAACCTAACCTAACCTATTTTTAAAGTTATGTGTCCCGATAACCCACAAGTACCAAGAAATGATCGGAGAGGGGATGACGTGTATTAACAATAAGGTCGACTCTTCTTGTGTTAAAATACCTTTGATGGGTCTGGTAAACGTGGGTGGTGAAGGAGCCGGTTCGAATCCCGCGAATACTTTCAGAGTGGCTGAGGAGGAGGCCTCGCCATGCCGGTTGCGAGCCACGCATGTGAACTCCGCGGAGTCTCCCGTAGACGCATTGAGTACTTCGAGGCAGGCCAGGCCGTCCTCGCAGCGAGTCTTGTAACGCTGTTCCCCCACCAAGGGCAAGCCGTCCTTCAGCCATTCCACGACTGGCTCTGGGCTGCCCAGGACGCTGCACGTCAGCTTGATGCGGGATCCCTGTGCCGCCGATCGGTCCGTTAGACGAGTAGCAAACGTTGGCTTCTTCCTGGCATCCCTCGGTCCTGACTGCAACTCACGGCAGTGTTATGAACGTGTCAGCGAAATGCAGAGGGTGAGGTAAGGCATACTGGGCAATTTGTGATTAAACAAAATGTTTTAAAAAGAAGTAATAAAACACTAATTGAACATGCGTTATACGAAGCCTTTTCCAAAAACACAAAAATAACGTCAATTAGGGCATTGAGCTGTGGTGTACACAATGACTTGGTCAAGAATTAAATCAAATTATATGTCAGTGATTTTGGAACTGAAACATGCGGACAGATGAACAAAAGTCGCGATCCTTCCTTGTATTTGGCAATTAACTCGTAAGACTGTCACGAAAGGAAGGGGGAAGTATATCGGCATGCGATGTGTATCTCTATCACATCAGCAGATTTTCATGAACCTCTGTATGAATGTTACAGCAGCGTTGAAGCTGTTGGTAACCACCAACAACACTGGTATGGCAGTCGCACGAAAGTTTAACTGTAGGAATAATTTTGACTGATGAAAAGGATGGCACAAAGGAGGATGGTATAACGGAAGCGTTCCGCACTTGTATTTGAGAGGAACATGGCTTGAATCTCCCAGATTATCGCTGTTTAAATGAGATATTATGGCTAGGGCTAATAATTCCAGTCGAAATCTGCAATAGCCAATTCAAACACACCACGGCAACCCGCTCTCTATCCACGATAATCTTCCGATTTCATTCAACTCTGTATAAATTGTACATCAGAAACAGCTTCGTTAAATAAGCGTAGCAACAGACTCGATTAGCTCACCTGAACTTTTTCCTTGATTACGATTCGTCGGGTTTCTTCCGTTCTCTCTCGGGGTTGCTGATGCAAGGTGGGGGTCAGAGTGCTGGATGAGGAGCTGCACGTAATGGTTTCGCTGCTCTCGAGTGAGTCGTCATACTGTCGCTGGCGGCTCAATGTCTCCTCCTCAGCCCATGGTTTCTGGTCAAAACTTCGAGTTCTTTGGGTTATTCCCCCAGCAACCCACTGTACTTCGGAGTGTTGTACCCCAGAGCTTAATTTTCCCTGCTCGTTCTGTAAGGAGTTTGTTGTAGTTATAGCAGCGTCTTCTTTGGCATTCTCAGCAACTGGTCTACTTCTCTTCTGTCGAGGCGAAGGCACAGTTCCTTCCGAGCTGTCAGCGTTCTCTGAAGTGATGTGGAAGACGGATTCCAATTCTCCTTCAGCTTGATTATAACTGTTTTCATCCGATCTCCGTTTTTGTTTTATATAGTTATTTTCTATCATAATTTCTCTCTCTTGTCGTGATTCAATTTGTTCAACTGTAATCGTTTTACTGATGGGTTCTGCTTGCTCCACATTCTTTTGTGAAGTTGGTGCTTCTTCCTTATTCAAAAGATCCGACAACAGTTCATTTTTATATTTGGTTTCTTGTTTCTCAATATTCTTATCAGCTTCTTTTTCCTCTATCTTCAATTTAACATCTTGTTTAGTTTTGCTATGTTCCGTTTTCTTCGCAATCACCTCAACTTCCTCAGTATTCTCACATTCAGACTCTTCTTTACGCTTAATAAGTTTTGATTCTTCTATATCTTTCGTATTACACTGAGTTTCTTCTTGTTCCTCTTTTCTAAATTCTTTCTCTTCTTTTTTGCCATCGTCTTCTTTTCTTTTCTCCTTAAGCTCGGTTTCTTTCTGTTCCTTCTTACGATCATTTTCTTCCTTTTCCCTTCTGTTAATCTCAGCTTCCACTTGTTCTTTCTGCTTTCGTTCAGCTTCCTCCTTTTCCTTCTTCTTTCGTTCAGCTTCATCTTTTTCCTTCTTCTTTAGTTCAGCTTCCTCTTGTTCTTTCTGCTTTCGTTCAGCTTCCTCTTTTTCCTTCTTCTTTCGTTCAGCTTCCACCTTTTCCTTCTTCTTTCGTTCACCTTCCTCTTTTTCCTTCTTCTTTAGTTCAGCTTCCTCTTGTTCTTTCTGCTTTCGTTCAGCTTCCTCTTTTTCCTTCTTCTTTAGTTCAGCTTCCTCTTGTTCTTTCTGCTTTCGTTCAGCTTCCTCTTTTTCCTTCTTCTTT
>NW_019059694.1:1236480-1256897 GCF_000696155.1 Zootermopsis nevadensis | reverse complement strand
TTTTTGATCCTTTCCTAGCAGGCCGTTCAGGTTTATGACCTGCTGGTTCCCCTGGAACTCTGTCTTCTGTACTCTCTTCAAATGACCTTCCCAACCCACTCTCCACAGAACGCATTTTCTTCTTCAGTGATCCTGGCTGTGAGATTAATTCTTTGGGTTCTACTTCTTTAGTAAATTGTTTCTGCTGTACTTCAGCCACCTGCAGCTCCACATCCTTCTTCCCTGTGTCCACCTCTATGTTCCGTACTAGTTCAGGTGGGCTGCTCTTAGTGGATTGTGGTTCATCTGCCCTTTGCACTTCAATAGCTGCTATTTGAAATGCCCTACCTTCTCCTGAACTGCCTAGAGCACTGGCATAAGAATCGGGCCGTGAATCCTGCTCAGATACGTATGCTGCTGTGTCACTGAAGTTATCACTGTGATCTCCATCATCCTTTGGTGTGTGGGCTCCCTTTATAGGAGACATGCTGTCAAAGGTGTCACCTTCCTTGGATTGTCCTTTAACCGGTGACAGACTGTAAAAAGTGTCACTGTCTGGCCTTGCTCTCTGACTGGCCTCAGTTTTCTTTCTGGGTGGTCGTTTGGGAGCAACAGGTTCTTCAACTTCCTCATATATCACAGTAGGTGCCAAAACACGTTCCAAGAACTCAGTGTTAATTTTATTAAATATAGCATTGTCCTCCTCCCCGACATCCTGAGGTAAGGGAGGAGCCTGTTGACCAATGTCATCTGTGATAGAAAACTCCTCCAAATCAGCATCTGTGCGAAGGTCATCCTCAGCAGAGGCAAAGGCATCGTGAGTGACATCAATGACAATGGCTTCCATCAGCAGTTTGCCAGTATTGGAAGTCTCCTTCATAAATCTCAGAGGTGGAAGTTCCACTATATTGTGCTCTGTGGGAAAACACATTTCTGTAATTCCTAAGAGAGTTTAAATATTGCCAAAATCAAAATTTGATAACAAGAACTCTCAAAATATTTTTTAATGTAATAAACATCCCTGATATAGTATATGAGTCCAAAATTCTTAAACAAAATGAACATTCAACAAAAAATAAACTGTAAATGGCACACACATTTTATATGTGATATTGGACACACATGAAAGACAAACTTGATGTGTCTGGCTAACAAAATAAGCCACATATTCTTGCCTTGCAATGAGACTTTTTGAACACAACTTTTCTTTCAAGGGCTTTGGCCGATCCTGTGTATCTGATATATCTGCAAACAAAATTGTAAGAGCTGATTCTAGCACTATCATCAGGTAATCAGTTGTCATTGAACTGGCAAATTTAAATCAAGATTTATGGCCATCATTTGAAATGAACATGGGATATTTTTAATACTAGGCTAAGATACTAATCACTGGACCACTGTCAGAAATGGCTGCTTTTTATCTGCTTATTTGTTTATTAAATTAATCTGTATCCTACCAGGATGGAACACTAGACCTGTAATAACAAAAGTAATAACAGCAGCAACAAAGCCAGGCTATATAAAGACTTGGCAGTGTGTACAGGGGTCAGGGTCACAAAATTAAACTGGTGATCAGAGAGTTAAAATAAACAAAGGGCATTAAAGAGCAATAATATTGATTTCAGAAACTTGACTCATGAAATATGCACACTTAAAACAGTGAAAATGCATAAACCCATGTCTGTTAAATTTCTTCATGATTGCTGTTATAACTGTGCTTAAGTTGTCCATTCAACTGCATCTTATCTCGTGGAGTAAGTTTAATCGCAAAGCTCACCTGACACGTGCTCTGACAGTTGGTCAGCATACATCTCAACCACCTGCAGTGCCTCCTCTTCTGTGAGGTCTGGGGTCTCATACAGTGAAACCGACACCTCCTTTCCATCAAATGAGAAAGACACCTCAGCACGTTCATCCATGGTGGTAGATAGTTCAGTGGCAGGTGTGTCGTACATCTGGGAAGTCCTCTCTTCATGGATGGTTGACAAGGATGGATTCCTTGCAATCATGTGGCCTACACCCTGGTCCAGGTTTTGCTGAGCAGCTCCTTTCATCAACCGTTCTGAAGATACACATAAATGAAACTAGTTCTTTTACTAGACAGAGCTTAACCTAATTAACCAAAACAATTGCTTTAATTTAGTTGCATATTGCATTGAGGAATAACAAAACATTTAGTTTTAAGCACATGCAGAATGTAGCATTCACACTCCTATATCAAACTACAAAACAATTCCTTCCACTAAGCAAATATTTGAATGTCTGCACCTTACTGGCTTGGTTTTGTGTAATTTCTCTTGAAATGCTAGATAAACCAAAATTTTGTCTACAGCACACTGATTTATATGGATCAGTTCGTGTGAAAGACATCTAGCTTCAATATATAATGTTGTAAGTAAAAACTCTACTAACTAACTAACTAACTAGATGGCTTACCGAACCCGAAGGTTCATCACCGAATTAACCAAAGCCCTCCACCGGACCCTGTCCTGGGCCAACAAAATCCTCTTCTCGACTTAATCACCCTGACAATACTGGGGGAGCAGTACAGATTTTTAAGCTCGTCATTGTGCAGTTTTCTCCACGCCCCATCGTCTTCCCTCTTAGGCCCAAATATCCTCCTCAACACCCGATTCTCCAACACCTGCAATCTGTGTTCCTCCCTCTGAGTGAGGGACCATGTTTCGCACCCATACAAAACAACAGGCAATATTATTGTTTTGTATACTTTAATTTTCAGGTTCTTAGAAATCAGACGGGAAGACAAAATATTTTGGACTGAGAAGTAGCAAGCATTTCCGGAATTTAGTCTCCTCCTAACTTCCTCACAAGTATCATTTTGATTTGTTATTGTTGTTCCCAAATATTTGAACTTTGTAACTCTTTCAAAGGATTTATTAGCCACCCTAAGATAATTTTGCCCGCCTGTCTTCTGATGACGAGATACTAACATGTACTTAGTTTTTTCTGAATTTACTTAAGACAAGTAATTGGTACAGGAGGTAGGCAAGTCTCATGATTATTAATTGTCAAAGTTTGAACATCAGGGACATTTGAAGTTTTTGTAGAACTTTTCATGGAGTGTAACTGTTCAAAACAGAGACAGGTTCAAACTGGCTACTGATGTTCATGACATCCTCTATGGTTCAGATTTCTTCAAAAGTCTGTTCTTTTAAAGAAGTCAGTTTCTGGTGTGCACATGTTCGCCATTCAAAATAAATTTTGAACAGAACAGTACATTCAGCAAATCTTCATTTGGGTGCTGACCTGACTGACTTTGAAGCCTGTATGTTTGGATACAAAGGCCCATTTTAATATTGTCCTTCAACATGTACCAGGTTCTTCCAAGAGATTCAAACTAAATTTTGTGTTAATTTTTTATGTCTCCCATACATGTTACATGCTCTTTCAGCTAATCCTCCTTGATTTGATCACCCTAATTGAAGAAAAATTGATGAAGCTCCTCATTATGCAGTTTTCTCCAGTCTCTTTTTAATGATTTGGTATATTCACAATGAAGTTGCAAAATTGCACCTTTCAATTTTGTTTTGACTGTCCATGTCAGGAACATACTGAGATTATCATTACATTTTATACTTGAATTTATCAACACATATCAAATTTGGTTAAAAATGGATAATAATAATGCACTTTAAATGACTTCTCAAGAACATCTTGTCCATGGTGTTAAAGGTGGTGATGTACCTTCAAAGCCAAGCAGAGAAGCAGAGCTGGCCACAGTGCCCATGCAGTTGTATGCTTCACAAGTGTATGTTCCCAGGCAACATGTGCCATCCTCGCCAGAAATGATGCGATGTATATCACCTGGCTTCAGCTCCTCACCATCTTTATACCACTTCAGCACTGGCTGAGGAACTCCAATAACCTGCACAATAAACACACATCTGTATTTCTCAGAGTGTTCTACTAAAAGAATATTTTGTTTTCTTGTCTTGATTTAGTGTTTTCTTAAAGCAATGTTAGTTAAACACTGTATTTATT
This sequence comes from Zootermopsis nevadensis, assembly GCF_000696155.1. Next base: position 1,252,916 of record NW_019059694.1, on the reverse strand, counting down.
GAACTCAACAAAGATGGCATAACAAAACTATTTGTGACATACAAATGACAATATTTAGAGTATTATTTTTATTTCAGGTGTACAGTTTTGAAAATGATCCATTTGTAGCTTGCAACTATTCAACCTGTAATTCTGTAATTTAACAACTTCCAATTGTGATTTGATATATCTTGGGTCACTGTACCTGTAGTTTACAATATTCTCTACTTCAATTTGCATTGATATAGGGTGACCAGGGAGACAAAGAAATCAGTCTACATCTATCTACCCTCCTATTTGAAAGCAGGTCATTGAATTACTGCTGCACGGTGTTACTGAAATGTTGGGGTGCATCATCTCAATGGAAGATGATATCAGCACATCCCTGAAGATGTGGAAAGCTTAATTTTTTGTCATGTCCAACAGATATTACTGTCTATGGACTTCTTGTAAAAAGAATATTTATTTCATGCGTCTGTCAGTGCACACCACACATTCACATTTGCAGCATCTCTTTCTTGATTTAGGTATTCATTGTGTGGACTAGAGACCCAGATTGCCTTGTCTGATAATTACTCTGATGGTGTTTGGATTTAATTTACATTCTGAATACCCAGCATCCTTTTTGTAAACTTAGCAGCACAGTTGTAAGAGGAAACTCAAGAGAAACACATATTTTTGACTTCTTCAATTCTGAAACAGATGCATATGCAGTTACAATACAATACTGTTGTCTAGACTCAGCCTATTTCTCCAAAATGTTGCAGCAGATTTCAATATGGTCAGCCCATTGCATTTCACCTTGCACTCCAAATTGACAGCCCCTTCCTCTGATAGTATGGCTCGCAAACACTCAAGAAACCGAGGCTTCTTGAAATGTCTTGGTATGATCAGTTTAAGGAAACATGATGTGACACTGTGCCCAAATTCGTTTGTTGCCACACATTTCCATTCAGCCTGAAAAATAAATAAAATAATAAGATGCTCAATATACAAACAGCCCTTTATTCAAAGCCATGCAACAGAATAAATTCTTATTGGTATTATTTAAGTGTATTTGAACTCCATAAAAATGACTTTCAAACTGATACAAAACAATCTCATAACTTCCAGTAGAATTCAAAGAATTATGTAAGTCATTTAAATGCTAGTTATTGTACAACTTACAAGGAGTCAATAAGATGCATAACAAACTTAATCTTTAAAATCAAGCATGCTGTTCATGATTTTTTCTCCTTGTACTATCAAATAGCTGCTCCTTTACTTCAGTTTTCATTAAACATACTTTACATATCTTTGTAGGGTGGGATAGGATGTTCATCTTTGCATGAAACATGGTTCAGAAAGCTTCATGTTCAAAATCATTATTCATTACTTAAAATCTGTATTTACCTGGTCGATAATTTCAAGGCAGTGGATATTTAAATGACAGGTGCCAAGTGCCTCAAGGGATGTACTGTATCTGCTGGTCTCTTCAACTTGCTCATCATCTCGATACCACGAAATGGAGGGTTCAGGGGAGACAGTCACTGAAACACATTTTGTCTCGGTCCACACCACATTCATAGAAGACTTCTAGAGTAGTAGTGAGCCATTCCAGGGTCAAGTGTTTCTGGGTTCTGAGAACTTAAATTTTTATACTTATCTGCACATAGGTATGTTTTCTGCAAAAAGCCTACCTTTTGTCAAAATTTAACACCAAGAAGCCAGAATAGGAAAAGTCCTTGGATTGATGATTTGAAAGGGTAGGATATATCTTATCGAGCCTTTTCTATGTTAATGTAAACATGATGCATAGAGTTTCCACAAAAAAGATTCTGACAACTATGTCACAGCTATATAAACATTATATCTCTTAACAAAAATAATTTTACCAAGAAGTATGCCAGGCTAGATTATTTCAAGTTTATTTATAAGTTGTTTAGTGTATTTATAAATGTGAATAAAGAGTGCACTGGAGTTGACTTCATATACATAAATCAATTCAGATTGACAAAATTCCACAGCAGCAATACAACCATTTACTTATGAGCATAATTTGATGTATAAACTTGATATGAACATGATTTTGTTATTGAAACAAGAACCCATCCTGCTCACAGACTTTGTAACCACCAGTAATAAAGATAATGCTGTTGTGGTATTTATAGATTGTAATACTTCCTAGTAAAATCATAATAATATTCTCCTATATTTTCTGAAATCATACAGAGTATTTCTATTTTGCTGCTATTATACTTGTAACTGCTGGCGTCTTCCATGTTTATTGTACTACAGAAGTTTGAACTTCAGGAACTGCCACATCACTATTCCTATATGTGGAGTTGATAATTTATACTGGCATTCTCAAAGGAGGCAAAAACATTATCTAGCTCCCCTTAAATTCATTCATGCTTACAGCATTTTCAAAACTCCTTTCTGATATAATTAATTTTCATGCCAGAATAATACATGATATAGGTATTACCCTACTTCAATATAACACAGTAATAGCAAGAGTTCATACCAAGACACAGCTTAAATTTATATAATGAAGTGCCTCTACACATTTCTTACTTACCAATTCTGCATCACTAACCCACCTTGGACAGTAAACCTGAAGTCTTCTGTGATCTTTGCTTCACAGCTCTTGAGGCCCATGATAAACTTTGGTGGTTGGTTTGTTGAGAACAGTTGTAGTCTCTCCTCCTCATTGAGCTGGTTGTGGATGTCCTCCACTGTGAGCTCTGCAGAACTGCTTGCTTCTCCCATGCAATTCTTTGCAATGCAAGAGTATGAACCTAAAGATAGTACTCTGCTTATAACATGACACAGCTGACAAAAGTCTCAGTACCAGACTTTCAGCATTACTCCTTTCCATTTATGGTGCTTAAGTCATAGTACCGATAATATAGTCGCCAGGACACTGGAATATATCAGTGCTGTTTTATGCTTGCATTTGTGAAGGTGTCTTCACTGAGTGATAACATTGGAACACACAGTCATGCAGCCAGATAAATTCTTGACATTAAGACTTTCTCTGTTAGGATATATAGGCAAGTTGGACATATGGCATGTTAACTGAAAAATTTATACTTACTCACCTGGTGAAAAATGTCACTATGCTGTTCACAAAATTTTGACAATGGACCATATACAAAGTTAGTTAAATTGAGTCCATAACTTCAGTTCCTTTTTTCAAAATGTATATTAATATTATCCACCATCTGTAATTATGCCTCCTAACATACCATTCCTCAAGTTTTATTAGAATGGTCAAATCAAAAAGTAACACATAGCACACATGAAAGGGATCAGAAATGCATAAAAATGTTTGGTTAGAAAACCACCTGAGACAACCTGGGAAAACTAGGCACAGATGGGAGGATAATATTTAAGTGTAACTTAAAATAAATATGTTATGAGTGTGTGTGGACTGGATTCATATGGCTCAGGACAGGATTAAATGCTGGGCTTTTTAAACATGATAATAAACTTTCATGTTCCATAAGAGAAATTTCTTTACCTACTGAGTGACTGTTAGTTTCTTTTGAAGGACTGAAATCCATTGGTTAATAGCTGGCTGCTTACCCAATGAGTTGGTGCCTGTCAGCTGGTATACATCTCCTGGTTTCAGTTCCTGTCCATCCTTGAACCATCGAAGCTGAGGTGTTGGAAAGCCCACAACTTTGCACTCAAAGGACACCAAACCCTCATCAGTCAGGATTGCCTTCAGACTCTCCAGAAAACGAGGCTTTCGGTAGTTCTTTGGATCTGATGGGAAACCATATCATACTTCATAAACTACAACATTACTTATAAATTCATGTGATAGTGCAGAAGTCGCTGAAGACAAGTACACCATATTTTCATTAAATATTATGCAAACTGTGCAATGTTACTAATTTACTTCGTGCATAAATTTTAATAACATGAGTTTCAAACCACAGATCCAGATATCTAGTACAGCAGTAATGCTAGTAGCAGCAGGAGATAACTTCATCTCACACTCAAGGAGATTTACTGCTTTGGAAAACTGCAAATGCTAGAACTGAGTTGTAGTGGCAAGAAGTAATAATAGTAGTAATTACGACTTTATGTCTCTTACATGTCATGAATATAGAACATGTGGAGATCCCTTTGACACCCTCATTGCTGGTGGCCACACATTTCCATTCGCCTTCATCCACCACTTCGGCATGGTTGATCTCAATCATGTAGCCACCGAGTCCATCTGCCATAACGTGATATTTCTCACTCTCCTCCACCCGTCCCTCCTTATTGTACCATGTAATGCTTTGTGGCCAGGGTGGCACAGAAACTGCACAGTACAGACTTTGAGGTTAGGAAAACAAAACACTACCATCTCTTGAATGTTTATGACAAAAGGTGTATCACAATTAGTTACAACTTCTTAAAATATATTAATCAAAATAGTTTTTAAAATGCTGTGTTAGAAACCAGTTTTGTTACTGTCTTCAGGCACAAGAATCTTAACCTTATGGGTATGCTTGAACAAGGAATGCCTCTCTTGTGTAATGTAAGGTACAGAACTATAATTTTACTAGCTTTTGTATGGGTATAAAACCTGGTCTCTAGCTTGAGAGAGAAGAATACTTGGCTGGAAGCAAGAGGAGCACTGTACATTAACAATAATAAAACATACGAAGTGGCTTCTCATTTATATTTTTCACCAAATAAATAAATGTGACCAAATCACAGAGCATAAAATGGACAAGAGATGAGAAATGTACAGAAAACTTTAGTCAGAAAAAATCCTGAAAAGATAATACTGAAATAATTTAAATAAATAGGGTGACAGAGCAACTCTGCTCAATGCAGTTACTTATTATTTTATGATGCAGATAATCCTTACCTTGGCAGGCCAGTGTCGTCGTGTCCCCAATCTTTATTTTCTCATTACGTAACTCGTTCTTGAATACTGGAGGGGGTCCTACAGGTTTCATACTACAAGATATAAAACATTAAAAACTTATTTGTTTTTTGAAGTACTGTTGTATTATACAGATATCTGGAATCAAAACAGCAGTTAGTAGAAACTCTGTCTCTGGTACTAGGGAGACTGATTGGGTTAGATATTAAACAACTGGATCAATCAACAGCAATCCAACTACTTGCTCCATTCCCAGAATAAGAATTTGGGTGTGTTACAGTAACATTAGACACAAATTTGTTGTGCTTATCTGATCTTAGATCAGCTGGGACTCAGCACACATCCATTACAAATGACTACAGTAACTAGAAGACATACAAGTAATTCCTGACCTGTCAGCTGGTTTTAGTGAACCCTCACGGCTCCCCTTTCCCACCACGTGCACTCTGGAGGATGAGTACGCCTTGCCCATGCAGTTTACAGCTTCGCAGGTGTAAGTGCCGAGAGATGTTGGGTCATCGGGGTTGGCTGTCAGTGCGAACACGTCCCCTGCCTTGATCTCCTTCCCATCCTTGTACCAGTGCAGCACGGGGGTGGGCACGCCAACCACCTTACACTCCAGAGACACAGTGCCCTGTTCTGTCAGCAGGGCCTGTAGCTCCTCCAGGAACTCGGGGGCCTTGTACGCCTTCGGCACTGTGACAGTAATATGTATTTATGCTACATAGGGGTCAATATATCAGATTCTGCATATAGAAACCGCACAATATGTGTGTACAAATTACTCGACCAGTGTGCCGCCATAAAAGAGGCAGTCGTTTTAGGGCTTTATCTTATGCCCTCTTCAACGTATCTGCATTTCTTCAGCTAAGATTACAGAGAAATTAGTGGCATTCTTCTCAGTGGGAGAATGAGACAGTTCATCGAAAGAGCAAGACAGCCGCTTGAACAGGAGGCAGAAGGCTCATCCTGTAGCATATTAAAAGAAATACGTCACAGTACTTGTGTTTTGTTGTACGAGATGCGGGATTCACCTGCTTATTAATTCACTTAACAGTCTGTACGTGTTTTCCTTCACTCTGCGGATTGACTGGCTTGAACGTTCGCGCGCTTGCGCACATACAGCAAATAGCATGCTTAGGGGATCCGAGATTCAACCCAGTATGTTCACAGAATGAAGCAAACGCCATGTTCGGTTAAATGCGAGATTGAACGTTGTAGGTTTTGACTCACCCAAGACGTTGAGGTTTGAGGAACATGAAGCTCTTCCACCGGCACCTTCCGCCATGCAGGTCCAGCGCCCACCATCCTCAACCACGACGGGAGCCACGTCCACGCAGAAGAAGTTGCCCTCGTGCACGAAGTGGAACCTCTCGCCCTCCAGCACGCGTTCGTCATTTCGGTGCCATGAAACCTGAGGTCACAGTCAGGTGTTACTCACTACTGCTGGGGCGCCTGGTAAAAACATTGCCTCGGTAAACTATCCTCTCGAAGTATTACGGATGACCCTCGTTATACGCGTTTTTGATGTCCGCGTTTTCACATATCCACGGGTTTATTTCAGTATCACAAGCAGCATCAATATTCCATCTGCTGCCAAATTTTGAAACCTGTTACCAGACTTATCAGAGAAGTGTAACATCAAAAGACGATCGTTACACGTTTCCCGTTTTACCAGTTTCTATCATACGCGGCAATTCACAGGAAAGGAATCCCCTGCATACAGAGAGAAAGTCACCTGTATCTCACATCTATCATGACCTCATGAGGAAGCTAAACAAACATGCAGGAAGTACAGGAACAACGGTAACAAATCAAATTTACATCCACGAAGAAGAAAAAAACCTTTAAGTTGGAGGAATGCTTGCCACAGTTCAGCCCAGTGTCTACCATATTATCATAAACATACACAAAACGATAATCTATTGTTCTGACTGGGTGGGGGGGGGAGACTCAGAACATCACCTTAAGAGAGAATAAAGCTCCATGGTGTCTGAGAGCGAATGGTTAAGGAGAGTATTTGGTTCTTAGAGGGAGGTTGTAACAGAATAATAGAGGAATTTACATAACGAGCTTAATAATTTGTACTCTTTGCCAGATATAGTGATATCAGCATGATCAAACTAAGGGTAGCAAACATAAGAGAAATGAGAAACATGAACGGAAAGCCACTTGGGAGTCCTAACCGTCGGTGGGAGGATAATACGTATGAAATGGTCGTAAATAAATACGGTAAGTCATCAACGTGTGGACTGGATTCATCTTCCGATGGTGACGGACTTTCAGGCTGTATGATAAGCGAATTAATTTCCTGGCCAGATGAGATGAAGGATTCCATGCTCAGTGGAATTAATTGCAAAGTGCGGATTCGCTGATCTGCAAGTGCGACGATTTTCCAATATAAAGTGCGTTGGTGACAAGGTCCAAGAAACTCATGTATGTACCTTCATTCGAACTTCGTTGAACAACGTAACAAAAAGCGCGGACGCTCAGACTATAAAAAGAGCAGATCCAATGACGTCACATTGCTCAAGTACAGGATGTAGAATACCATACGATCTGTCATCACGGCAAATACAGAGCCCCATAACGTTTAAAAGAACTGCATTCCCACTTTATCATGTGCATGGCTGAAAAGTTTGGTCATGATCACGTGTTTCCTCACACTCAACAGTCGATTGTTGACATTACAGTTTAAAATGGGACCAGCCGTTTAAACCTGTATCAGAGACTTAAACATTTTCATAACGTACCTTGTCTGGATAAACGAGCAAATGCCATCTGCGACCCTTTATAAACACCTGACAAGCTCATGTATTATATTAAACAAAAAAATATATATTGTAATTGGTGAGATCTGAAGGTTTCACGGCGATGAGTATGAAGACGGCTGTATTCTGGGATGTAGCACCGTGTAGTCAAGTAGATGGATATTAAACGTCGTTTCAGAGGAGTTTGCTGTCTCCATCATCAGTGTGACAAACCTCTGAAACGTCCGTCAGTTACTACCAGACTACATGGTGCTATATTTAGGGAAACAGCTATCTTAATTCTGTATTTCTTGTCACACCATTTACTGGTCACTTTTCAAGAAAGATTATTAACCACTGAGTTCGTAAATTAACTCTTTAGAAACTTACATAAATACTGACAATCCACATCTGCTAAAATCCAAAAATGTGAGCCAAAAATTATACGCGAATAGAGCGTGAATTTGTTTCAACTGGCTGAAGATGGGGCCCCAACTTCTCTTTTCCGCGGAACTCGTTAGTCTGCAATGTTCTGACCCACGAATCTGGTTGCCCCATCTCACAACGGCTTAAGAAACAAACTGAAGAGGGTTCAATCACATTCAACGTGCCAGGCGTTCCTTTTTCTATGAAGTAGTCGTTTCAATTTTACGATAGAGAACCGCTTGTCATGAAATGTTCTTAAGCTTTCCTGTTTTCTTCGAAATGAACGCCAAGACTGCCAAGGAAAGGCCTAGACCCATTCCTCTACATTACTCCTAAAGCAACTTTCATTATCATTCCTATATTTCCTTCGACGCCACATAACCGCTTCAGCCATCGTTAAATGGCGTACAACTTATCATCACAAACAAGAATAGAAACGTATATTATTAAAAACATCATACAGTTACATGCACAATAAAATTATGGTTTTAAACCAATGTAAATTACGTATCAATTTAAGTTCCGTAACTTTAATCCCAAACAAATTTTGAGCTGGATAAAATAGTTTTCCTCATGCAATCTACATGTTGTTAATCACTGCGTGTATGATTAACGATGACAACAGAAAGGAAAACGCGTACCTCCAATTTCGGTACAAGCGTACAGATAGGCCTACATTGCATCTACAATTAATTTTACTTAAAGAAACAAGGGTTTCTTTCAACGAATCTTGTATGTACAATTTATGTTATAAATACTACATTTTATGAATTAACTCCTTTTCTTGATTTTTTATTCCAGAGATGAAGACGAAATCTATGACACAAGAAAATAGCGCCACCTTGATACTGGCACTGTAAGATAAGCGGATATAATAACTGAATAATATTGTAACAGCTAATTTCTTTCTTACATTCCTTACGCTACATTATATTTATTCCACCACCGGAATTTCCTGTTATCGAAGTGCAATATGTTCACCTCTAATTCCTTTTATAAGTAGCTACATCAAAAGGTGACACATGCCACTCACCTTCACTTCAGACGAGCTGCGAATCTCGACCAGGAAACGAGTTCGAGTGCCCACCTTCACAGCAAGATCGCTGAGTCGCCTGAGGAACACGGGGACATCTGACGTGGCGTCTTCAACTTTGATTTCAATAGCGCGACGAGCTTCCCCAGCAGAATTCTTTGCTGTAAGCGAGTAGTGCCCGACGTCGTCTCTCGTCACATGGTGTAGGTTGAGCAGCACTGTGTTGTTGTTTTCTGACACGCGGTAGCGTTCACCCACCAACTCCTGATCGCCACGCCTCCTGCGGACATATCGAAACGTGTTGCCATAAGCGTACAGAGTTCACGCACAAACCTGGTGTGTAATTTAACTCAACGTTGGCTGCACTTGTTTTCCAAGCCATACTCTAGAAACACTGATCCAAGCAATTATTGTTAATTATCGCTTACTTCTAAAGTATTCATTGGATGTATTTCAATAAACCGATCAAAACTCTTCTTAGGCAGACAGTGTTTACAAACTGTGATTGTGAAATCAACAGAAACACCAGAAAACGTACTCTTTCACACAACGCTTGAAACCAGCGCTATCAAAACACGCCATCTTTCACTGGAGTTGGGTACCAACATAACAATCTCACGGCGCAAAGTTTAAAAGCATTCGATAATATATTTGTCAACTATGTGATTTACTTCTTCGGTATTCCTACCTGCAGATTTGCCTTCTTCCTACTGTAATGAATATTAAGTGTCTGAAATTTGTAAGCCAACTTATTTCTATAATTATGGACAAATGTACAAGAGTTATCATTGTCAAATAAAATAGTTACAATGGGTAACCCTAGTATTCAAGTGATTTAGGGTTCGATTTTCACTATCATTAACATCGAAAATAAAACAAATTAAATATCTGTCCGTACGACAGCCTGTGACCTGAAGATGTGCACATGGTTTTTACTCTCACAACAACGTCCAATATTGTTGCTATGGAGTGAGATTATGTCTTTGGGGAACTGGGTCTGTAACAAACCCTTTGTCCATTCTCCAGATTGTACATGAGTGAATTTGGAGCAAGGTGGAATGGTACTGACAGAGGAAAGTCGAAGGACTCGGATAAAATCCTGTTCCAGTACCACTTTGTCCACCAAAATTCCCGCATGGACTGAATAGTACACAATAGAATGGTGAAAAAACACACTATGATCAGTATATATCCTTCTGAATACTTTGACTAGGTAGGGATCATTGCAACACACGTTCAGGAACAGCGAAATTTATTTTTTCACCTCGAATACCAAAAATTATGCTCCCGGAACCGAGAGAAATATGCGTACATAAGATAAAACATTTATTTTCTTTGCGAAACTACTTATTATTAATTATTTACATCTGTGAAGAACAAGAAACCATAATTAAAAAGCCGTATCACATAAGAAATTAGTATCTTTTGTGTCTGTCTGAAAAGAAACACATATATGTCAAATAATGAAAATCTGCCTTCAAATGTGCAGTAATAAGAGCACTGCGGGTCCCAACTTTTCGTTGGCTCGATCTATTAGACATTCGGTAGAACTCCTTAGACGAGCGATCGGCCCGTCGCAAGGCCTCTACCTGTACACAGGACAGCACAACACAGACATCCATGGCTTGAGTGGGATTCGAACCCACGGTCCGAGCAACCAAGCGGCACAAGGCCCACGCCTCAGACCGCGCCGCCACTGCGGAATTGGTAAGAGAAGTTGAGGTAAATTTGGCACCAGCAACGCAAAGCTTCACCTTCCTTTACACAGTACATGCAGTGATTTTTCTGTTTGGTTCAGCTGAATGATTAATTTAAGTGTGAAACTGTTGTGTGGTTAGATGGGCTAAGTTCAGGTGCTTCTCCGGCAAGATACTCTGTTATCGTTCCTTTCTGCAAAGGAACTTATAAACTTTCAAAGAATCTCTACGCCACGCATTTGTTTTTAAAATGATTTCTGCCCACTAGTCAACGTAATAAGAAACGTCACTACTCTCTTTTCAGCATGGTGGACTGGTTCCAAATATTTAATTAGATCACCCTTCACCCGTTACTGGCACATGACGTAATTGTTCCCAATTCAGAGCGAAACTAAACGCACGGACAGTGAAGGGCATAGCAAAACACATATACCTTATTTTTAATAAAACACCCGTAAGAATATCTTCAGCAACATTCTTATCGTATAAAGAAATAACTGTAGGAATCATTTTCATTTTAAAAGAGAACAGCGTGGTACCCATCTGAAAAAAGAACACTGAACATTGATCACATATTTCACGTACGCGTAAGAATAAATCGATTTCTTCACAGATCTATCATATGTTGCGAAGCTGCAAGATTGCCAAGCTTTAGTTTAAAGTGAGAATATAAATCGTTTATACAAAATTCAGCACTATTTACTAACTTAGTACAATAAACTGTAAACTTAAATCCTTAACACGCGTCACAAACCAGCCCAAAACGGCTAAATGTCAAATACTTTTAATGGTGACACACTGGTAACTTGAAGATGTTGCTGTCATTTCTCTGTTTCAAACAAAATCAACTGAATTGACAATTAAGAAACAAATCTACATTTGTTTCTACCACCGCTCGGAAAATTAAAACGTTCACAATCTTGGAAAACTGGCCTTCTGACATCTGTGCTGCTGTAAAGCCTACTCATCAGACATGTCTGTTAATTTACATTGATTTTCACGAGATATCTGGTATTTAACAATGGAGCAAAATAAAAGGCCACTGACTCTGAGTACTTCAATGCTGTTTCAACTGCAGAGATTTCTTAGATTCGAACGGCATCCAAACATGTAACTGGCTCACTGACTTTTGTTAATATAACAAAGTTCTTTAAGCACAGTATAAATAATAAATTCTGAGGAATACGGAAGGAACAATTAACGGAATATTTTAAGGTGTTATTTCAGAATTTGCCTGAAGTAACTGATTACAGCTACGAACAACCTGTCAGCACAGCCGGATCCCGTGCCGAGACTCGAAATCGTAACATCCCAAATATTAAACAAAAGTGCTAACGATTCAAGTTCGACGGTCGAAACGAGATCGGACAAAGATCTTTGGAGGTTAGCAACTAAGGTGCGGGAGTCGTAGCCTATTTAAAAACAATCTCCCGGTATTCATCTGGGGAGAATGTCGATGACCACGAGAAACTTCAATCAAGAGATTGGAAACCAAACTGAATTTTGAACTGGGTACGTCCTTGATATAAGTCAGACTAGACCCACTGAGTCAAACGTCGGTTCTAATCTTCATGCCTTCATAAAAACTTTGAGTTCTGTTGTTTTGCCCCTATGCATGAATGTAGACGCCTAAAAATTGTGTATATTTTGTATTTGTCAGAGAGCAGAGCGATGAGAACCCACTGCCCTGATGATGGAGGCAGCAAGAACCTCTAAAACGTAGGTACATTTCTATCAGACTACACGGCATAACAATCCAGAAGACAGCCATCTTGATATTTCAAAATGGCTATATACCTATACCTAAACATGAAACTGTTAACACACAGCAACGTTACATCACGGAAAGGAACAGGTGTTAACACATTACCGAAGTGAATATTTTCAAATGTTATTTCGCTTGGGTTATCTGATAACATGTTTCTACATTATAAGAACTGGTGCTTGTTTCCTGAGGAAAACGACTGGCAACTTTGGGCATGCTCAAACATACAGTACTACATTTCACGCGAAACTTCAGACATCTTGCCATTACCTTAGTACATCTCGCAATGCTGCAAAACCAACAGAGCCTAAATACAAAATGTGAAACATATTACGCCAGAAGCAGACCACGAGGCACGTGACAGTCTCTCTGCAGACAGATTGTTATAGATACAAAAATTTCACATTCGTAAGCAACAACACTTGACCATCACTCACTGTTTTAAAACTAAAGGCGACAGAACTGAAAGGAGAAAGGACCTACAGTGGTTCCCCTAAATACGATGACGTAGAGGAGGATGAGGTTGGCTTATTGTTGGACGACTGGCACTTGCAGCATTGGCTACCCATGCCAGCGCTTCCGTGTGAAAAGGATGTAAGTTCACCGCACTTGAAATCCAATCAGAACCTCACATGTCTCACACCTCGACACCGCCTCCTGCCAAAGCCTCACACCGACTGCCACTCGGCTTGCCCCAGTCCCGAACCCGAGTCCGTGAACGGATATTTTTGTCTGTCTCGAGCGAGGAAAAGCGGAATGGCTACGAACAGAGACGAAAAAGCATTCCAACGCATCATCTCCAACGACTGTAGAGTATTTACTGCTTACATGGAGCTATTTCTGTAGTGAAGACAGCTTAAAAATCGGCCAAAAGGTGTGTACCTTCCAGTTCCTATTGAAATACGGAGAGCTGTTGTTGAAATGAACCAAATTAACGTCTGGTTGAGTTTTGAACAACTCATCTACTTTGTCCGAATACGATGTTCATTCTCTTTCGTTCTAATGTCTCTGGAAAAACAGACTGCGTTATTTTTGCGCCGTTCAGTACCAACAAATTTTCATTGTTTAATGTACTATAAGCACAATTTTTAAACAAACAAATGTGTAAACTTAGTTAAATAAATTGTTTAATACCTTTGCATTCTTATCTCCTTTTATCCCTCGTCCTGAACGCACACTACGCAGCTAAGGACGGTTTTTATTTATCGTCACAATACACGATCTAGGCAAATGTACAGAAAACGAATGTATTGATTCATTAGCAATAAATATATTTTAAATGGTAACAAATAACAATATTTTGTTTCAAGAAGTGCTGCTGTTTTGAATTTTGTTAATGGTGGCTCGACGCTGAGTTCTGCATTACATAGTCAAGAAATACCTTATAAACATTTGAGTTGTACAGATAAAAATATTTACAAGAATATATTTCAAATATAAAAAGAGTAAAATAGAATAACAATTGCTAAAATGCATCCTTAGGTAAGTGAACGACACACAGGCATCAGCAGACTTGTAGAGTATTGTGGACCGTGTCATGCTAAGCCCCTTACAGAAGATTAATTCTAGCGTGAATGAGACATTTTGAGTAACAACTGGTTTCGTCTCTGAAGATGGAGACACTGTGTCCTCCTACACTTTGTTATCTACCTACAAGTTAACATGGCGCTAAAACCCACAGAGACATCTTCGCCGTGAGAACCTCGAATGTCACATTCTGTTCTCATTATGTGCTCCGTACCAACGTAAAACATTCTTGATTTGACGACAACAATTTTTGGTGCGCTACATGAATTATAAAGTTCCCTGTTATGCAGTACCCTCTGTTATCTGCCTTTTCCTTCTTTGGCAACAAATATTGCCCGAGTACGTTACTTCAAAATGGCCTATTTGTTCTTTTCCTTTAAGAACACGTGACAGGGATATTTACGCTTCTTCCGCTCTAAGCATCGTGAGCAGAAAATGGCGCAGACGTACGACGATTGTTCAGGTCCTTTACCCTCTTCATATTATTAAACTCGGACTTTCGTCGGACGCTTTTGCTTATGGTTTACCTGTGCACACAAGACGTCAGCTAGAACAGAGACTAAAATAGTCCACAACTGCCGTCTGTATGTCGTAGTTCAAAGTTTGTGTGACGGGAAACCTCTGCAGCGATGTTCTACACTTGCTTCTTGCACACAGTTGCTGTTTGTTGCCTGTCCTCAGACTTGTGCGCACTTCCAGCAAATACTTCCGCTAGAAAGCGTGAAATCTCAGCTACTGGACTCTTTTCATAAACATTTATTTACGTCTCTCTCTTTTTTCCTCAATTTTCTGTTTATTTAATTTTTTTTTCTTTCTTTCTTTCTTTCTTTCTTTCTTTCTTTCTTTCTTTCTTTCTTTCTTTCTTTCTTTCTTTCTCCCTTCTGTAAAATCCTACAAGCGAAGTGAAAATGCCTGTCAGTGTAGTTATCTACCTGAACCAACCTTCAGTTTCAGGTATCAGGATTTTTAGGCTATGATATTACGAACTTCCGCGAAAATCGAACCACTGGAAACAAATTTCTCATATATGATGGACAATTTCGTAATTTAATGTATATTCTTGTATGGCTATGAAGTTTCATGTGAGGTTAAGTCAGAGCTTGCAAATGGAATCACACGGAATGAAAAGACAAGGCAACTCTCAACCACTGATACAACAAAATCTCATTGCCAATTCCGAGTTACCTAAGCAGAATCAAAAGACAAAGTTCGTAACGAGACAATTTTATAATGTGATGTCAGTGCCAGCCTGTGTGTAACAGCTATGTCGACGACTGACAAACTGCTGAAAGAATTTGTATATTGTACGTCAATCCGTCTATCTGCTCGAAAAATTTCTTCGCCGAAACTACTGCCATGGCATCTCGTATTGAGAATTGAGTAACATTTGTATAGTTGTACAAATAATTTTGTAGCGTGTTGGTGGAATGTAATCCCAAGTTGTAAATAAATAGCAGCTATTTCTTTAGGTATGGCCATAAGTTTACTTTTACTAGGTTACTACAACTGCAGAAGTCGCACTGCACAGAGAAAGAAATTGTTCGTTGAATATTCATCAAACGTAAATGTGTTTGCAATAAAAGTGCCAATGAGATATACGCCTCTGTATTTTATATCATATTCTAATGTTTTGTACAAGCCGCTTTTTTAAAAAAATTATGAACAACTATTTGAGCTTTATGCAGACTAAAAGTTATGGCCGATTATAATGTAGACCTAGAGTAAAAAAACTATGTTCAGTCAATGACGACGATTCAGCGATGTAAAACAGCGACTGCCAGTATGTTAGCAGTTCAAAAGTAACCTGCTAGATAGCAGCAGACGCTGGCGTTTTCTAAATCTCGATGCGTAGATCTGCAAACTTTGTGCTGATAACTGAGTTAGTAACGTCTTAGCTGCAGTGCTCTAAGGTTTAAAATAGTCACAAACCGCAGTGAAATATAACGGAAAGATTCCTAGAATAACACACTTCTGAATGAGTCATCAAACGAGCAAAATATCGAACATCAAAAACTGGTTTCCGAAGGTTCGCGAATAATTTAAACAATCTTACTCGATTTATATATAGTCCCATGGGCCCCAAGACAATCTGTCGCTTCTAAAATACCAATTAAATTGTACGTAAATGTGGAAACAGAACTTAAAAGAAACATATGTGTACTTTAAATGCATGTTATTTACCACTGGATTTTATTAACAGAGCACCAACTTCTTTACTTGTATTTCACATGTAATTTAAAGACATTAATACAATAAAAAGCATACATCATTATCCTAGACATTAAGATGCGATTATAGTGAAGTGACTGTGAGAACTGGCAAACACAACTCAGGTTAGCCAAACCCTGGTGATGATTCAAATTCGGCACGCGCTTATTACGAAACA
>NW_019059694.1:1181031-1231940 GCF_000696155.1 Zootermopsis nevadensis | reverse complement strand
TCCTGGGGTTAAATCAGCTGAGATCTTGGCATGACAATACACCACAGTTATAAATAGCACATATACAACCTAACGGGTAAATCAGAGGAGAATCTTGCTATGGGCTGGCGTATATCAGAGCTAAGCATTGATAAACAATATATGTCGCTTTACTGATAACAATTTTGAAGTTTAATCTAAGCGACATATACAGAAAATAATATGGATTAAGAAACTAAACCTAACCTACCGTAAACTTTATCTTTTGCCGATAATGTGGAATTAAAACGATGTAAAATTACATTTAATGGGTGGAACAGGGAAAACTAATGTAAAAACAGGAATTTTACGGAAGAATTTCACTTTCATTTGTTTTGTTTTCGATGTACATTATTTTGTTCCGTATTGCTTCCTGCCATGTGTCTTAGAACAATTCTGTTGTAAGCAGAAAGAAATAAAAACATATATAATATATTAATGGTCTGTTGGAGAAAAGAAGAAATAACGGAGAGAAGTGGGGAAAAAAGTAAGGACACTCGAAACGCATATTTCTCTGAAATAAGAGTACACGTGTATCATGGATATCTGACTTGCAGTTTGGACAAGAAGCATATATATATGCTTACTCAGCCAGGAAAACAAGATCAGAAGTCAAACTGTCTATGGGCTAAAAGACCATGGTTCGGATTTCCTACATTACAATTTTTGTCTTTTCTGGAGTGTGCAACTTATAACGTTCCTAGTTATGCAATTATTTCACCCTCCTATTACAATCGGGTGAATAATCCATACAAAACAGCAGGTTTAATTATAATTTTGTATATTTTAATCTTCATTTTTCTATATATGGTTCAAATAATAAAAAATAATACTGTGACATATTATGAAGACCAGCCAAACTGTTGGCGCAGTGTAGCCTATCATGAGTTAAATAAATTTAATTTTATTTAATGTTTTTATTCGGACAGGCCTAATTTTTAAACGCAACAGGATAAGTTCTAAGTAGCCATAATTAATTTTACAAAGGAGTAGCTCTGATAAATAACTGTTATCAGAACTTCACACACATTTTAGTCACACACTGATACGCTGCTGGAAACAACCTTCACCGTCTGCTGTATGTCTAACTACTCATATTCTTAGGTAGTTATAAGAAACCTACGTTGGGCATTGTCCACTGTCTAAAGTGTATTTGATATGTACGACGTTTAGGGAGTTGGCTCTACTCCCATCTTCAGGTGACTGGTTGTCACTATATTGACACTTTTGTATTATTAGTAACAACAGTCTGATCGAAAGCGGGACCTTTCGAATGCTAGGTTTTTACGTCAACCACTAGCACTCAAAAGTCCGTGGTTCGATCCCCACTGTTGCCACTAATAACACATTTATATAGAAGGCATTTGAAGGATACTCTGTACATATTTCCTGTGAATGTCACAGCACCACTAATACAATATAATGGACCCTTAAATGTTAGTCACAACAGTAACATCATTTCACGTCTTTGCCAGTTCTTCTGTACCAAAATATACCACATTCGCACTTTCTCCAATAACTCGTTGTCCTCTATTAAAATTGAATGTGCCATCCTTAAAATCCGATGTAACCAGCGGACAAATAATGCTATTTCATAGATCTCGCGCAGGTAAACGTCACTCATAGCTTTACCGTGAATGATGAATTAATATAATTGATCATTTACTTGGATTCATGCGAAACTAAATAGAAATAAGCTTGCGAGTTCGTTTGGGCTTATGATTTATTATCATTTCACTTATCCATTATTTCTGTTGTTCGAGCTCTAGTCCTCGAATTATTTCAGATATGAAAACGAAAATTCAAATTCTTCGTATGTTGATACAACGCATCTAAATTATCGCACCTGACTCCCGCATCATGGACCACATGTCTCTATAGAGTGCCTGGTCAATTAACTGGTACATGAAGGCGTGGAGAAAGCTCTACCAATCAAATCGGTTGTCCTTTAGTAAACCTGCGCCTGCTTGTCGCCAGGTTTCATGGTTTGTGTACACTACTCACCAGCAGATGGCTGTTGGAGCGCCACCAGCAGGCGCCAGCTCTATTGTTATGGTGACGTCAGTTCCCTCTCGTGCTGTAACACATTGTTGGGTATCCCCTAAGAAACTGGGAGGCTGTATATTGCCACCCGTAACAGGTTTCTTTTCCATTCCTTCTGGAGAGCAACAGAAAAAATGTTTTATAGCCTCATCGAGTAACACTGGGGTAAAGCTTTGCTTCTTACAATTCACTGAAAGAACTACATGCATGACTAAAAATATAACTTAGAAGTCGGTCGTTTGGCCACAGTCGCGGTAAACAGTTGGAGCAAATGGTTTCTACCCACAGCGAGCTGAGTTCACCTGTCCTCCATCTATCTATACTGGGCTCTAAGGATATTATTTCTTCCGGCATCTATTATATCTCTTCGTTGATCATGAAGTAAAGTATTTAAACTTGTCGGTTTAACTCAATTCAGTAATAATAAAGAGCAATACTATTTGGATTGGAAAATGAATAACGAATCCAGAAACAGGGTTAATTCATTTACCCAACTGTTAATAACCTCGCAGCGAACTGCATTGTTTCTCGGCTGACGAGCTGGAGCACTTAGAAGATAACGAAGAACGGGAGGGGACGGTCTGGAAGAAGGCGTTCTTTTCCGGTAGCGTCTTAATGTACAATATGGCGCTCACATGTGGGATGTTAAAAGGTTCATTCGAACTTCATTTAGTCACATACGAATAACATATTAGTAAAATATTTATTTTCTACTGTGCTGACCTGAACAGTTTGTTGAAATATACACATTTAGAATTCCCCGCATTTTTGTTTATTACCGTCTATTACGTCTTCAGTCCGCAAGGATGAAATCGATCCTACCGGCTAAGGTTGGTCGAAAAGCGAGAAGAAGATAAAAATACGATTAAAATTTTACTATAGCATTACTAAGGTAATTTAGCGCTACCTACTTGTTGTGGTAAATAGCAGTGTGAAAGATACATTATTCAAGTGAAACAGCTTCTGACTTAATTGGAACAGCAACAATTTAGACTAATGGGTACCATGAAGAACGACATGTGACATTACCGATACAATCTTCTAAAATATCGTTCACAATGTTTGCTGCTGTAATTGTGATATGTTACAGCTTAAGCTCTAATTCATGTAGTTCAATCTGCATGTGTTCTATATATATAAATCTACTTAAAAATCTTACTTTGAAAGGTTATTTTCAAATTATACTGCCATGTCAACATATCAAGGCATGATTTGACTTATTGGTTACGTCAAAATTGTCTCTGCTAGTAAACGTTATTATGTGATGGCATGACCTCATGGTCTGTATCGTTTACATAGTAAAACTGAAAATAAGGTTTTAGTTATCTTGACGAAGAATGCTACTTTTCATTGCGGGAATCCCCGAACCTGAACGTGTGGGGTGTTTGTATCAACAGAGCATCATTTACCCCCTCCAGATTTATTTTAAAGGCTCTAGCCACAAAGGTATGGACATTTGAATGCATCAATGTCATGGTAAGGAGCTAGAAATCTACGGTTGTCTATTTTTATTTGGCCGGGTCTGTCGCTCGGCAAGCAGGCGCATGATGGAGTCATGTCTTGGCAGCCTATCGTAGTACTAGACCGTGAATAACTCCAAAAGATCATTGCTTTTACCTGCAGTAACTATAGTCATGATTCCTTGTATGTGATGTCAAGGGTCAACAACAGTAGCTGCACTAGAAAACAGTAGAAGAAGAAAGGTAAGACCAGCTGTCTTGTGGGTCATCACACACACACACACACGCACGCACGCACGGCACACACGGGGAATACCACACCACGCAAGATGCGAGAACACACACCACCGTCCAGTCGACAACAGAGGTGGTGACGACGGTGGCGCCCTGTAATGGACGGGCTAGAGCTAAAACCGGCATACGCAAGCGCAGTAATACATAACGTCGCCTGGTGACGTGCCGTTAAAACATTCCACCGATAGGTGCAAAAAGCCAAAATATCTCTTCAGTTCTGAGGTGGGGAGGTTGTTAACATTTGAGAAGTATTAGAGTGCGCATTAAAATCGTTTCTAGGAAGATAGAAAAAGAGGGTTTTCAAGCGGTAGAAGCTAGCTTAACCTTTAATTTGAAGGACAGCAACGTTGCAGAAATGATGCACTTCCTGTTCAAGTCGAGTTATAACTTAGGTCATAGCCCGGCGTCACTGTTCTGACATTAGTAGAACCCACAGAAAATATTTTTTTTATAAACTTTATAAAATGTTTGGTATAAATCAGTTCGATCTGTGAACCCGTCATCTCGTTAGGACCCTTCAGAGAGCCCTGACCGCACTGTTACAGCTAGAATCTACCTTAGGCCCTCCTAATATCCATTGATTCTAGACATACGAATCCAAAGCTCTGTAATCTATGCCCAGCCAATGTTGGGTTCTCGGGTTCGAAAACTAATGAGGGTAAGGTTTATTTCAGCAACCTGTTTTATTCATGATGACACCAGTTCTAAAAGCTACGTTATAGCCCCCACCATAGTAATTCCTTAACTTCTTTCTCTCTGGTTACAAAACACTGGCAAGAAATGAAAATTTACATCGCAAGCAAAACACCGACTGAAATATAATTTACTTGTGACATAGAATCGTTAAAAGAAACAAAATATTGCCTTTCTTTTTAACAACTTATTTATTTGCCATATTAATAGATGATTTACATAAACATGTAATTTTGTTACTCTTCAATTAGGGAGTAGAAACAACTTCGGACATACATATTCATTTAGTCTGATGAATCTCTTCTCTAAGAACATGGGCTTAAAATCCATTCTGTTACAGTTTGTCTTTTTTTCGCAGGCAATTTAAATTACCACTGACAGGAAATTGTTTCATGTTTCCTTGCAAAGACGAACAGCTAAATTCGGTTTATCTCGTGAAAATCCGCTAAAATATCTTAAATTGACAAAACATCACCACCACAAAACTAAATAGATAAACAGGAAAGAACTCTGTGTTAGAATTGGTAACATTTACGTAGATCTGACAAGCTTTTTCTTTCCTCGGGATAGAGTTATATGGTACAATAACTGTCGGAAATTACACACCAGTACAGATGAATCTTGCTGACAATTGTTTTTATAAAGAATGTGCAATTCCTTTATCCAGTTGCTTTAAAACGGCAGAACACTGATGTGAGACGAGTAGGCAAATATTGCAGAAACTTCAGTAAATGTGGCACTACGTAAAATATTACTGCATAAATCATAATTAGTAATATCATTGTTACAGCCAGAATAAGGCATTGTAGTGCAGAGACGCATCCCCTCTCAACATTATCAGTTGAGTAACCCAGAGAAACCTCGGTATCTATCTGAAAATTTGATGTATTTGTGGAAGTTAGAATAAACTTCGAAACGTAAATTTGGAATATGTGTAGAAACAATCAGGAGCATTATAAGCTCTTTTGCACTCTTACATATGTTTATATTTTACCTAGGCACTGTGCAGTTTTATTCCTGATTAACGAATAAGTTATCGACTTTATATTAATTTTATTAGATCCTACATCATTCTAAATAGACCAACCAGTTTTTAGACCTTCAGCAAGCTGAGCATTATACACTGGAGAAAAACTTTAATAATGGAACGAAACTTTAAGAGATTTTTAAAGTATAATTGTCTCAAAAAGTTTCCATACTGGATTGCAGCAAGTTCGGTGCCATTCTTTATCTTAAATTACCATTAATTGGACCACTAGACACGTGCATGCACTTAGGTGCTTTGTTGGTTACTCCCTCTATTCTGTGCACAAACATTAGTTCAGTGGAATATGTTAAACCAAAACTTGACACTTGCGATCAAAGTTACAGGTAAGGGCAGTGTCTACAGGATTAACTGCTTCGTTTCCAAGGCAACTGAGGTAATTTTTTCAGTCTTCTCTTGATGGCATCATGCAGTTGTCGGTAGACCATAAGAACCAGGACTGGAATTGCTAGACGTTCATCCTTGAAGGCATACAGCCAGCACGCTACCAAGAACATCGCGAGATCCGCCAAGTAGCTGAGAAGAGAGCGCCATTTCTTTTCAGTTTCTTGCAACTGTTCATCCTGTTTGGGAATGATGGGGCAAGGTATCTGGGGTTTCTCAGGTTGGATTCGCTCTGGGGAGAAATGACGTGCGACCTCTGAAAACTGTTTCAACCGTTTGGCAGAAAACCTCTCTGTGGAAGGCACAGGGGAGCGATCTTTTGAAGAACTTCGAATGAGGACGAGATCAGGAGTTGTTGATTTTTTGAGTGGTGTTTGTGGTCGCTGAACTGGAGCAGTGTGTCTGTCATGTGCACTCTGCTCTGCAGCATATACCTGCGCCCCTACACTAATTCGAGTCTCCGGTTCTGGCCGTGGTATGTGTGATAACTTAGGTTCCGTTTCCTGCGTGTTGCTTTCCTGCTTTTGTGATACGTTTGCTGCAGCCTTCATCTCGGCAGTGTTGAGGAACTGTCTGACGGGTTTCTTGGGACGAGCGTGGTCACGAATAATGTCTCCATAGTATTCGGCCACTGCTTTGCTTGCTTCTGTATCCTCTTCCACAGAAGCTTTACGTATCAGCCTTCGTTTCTGCTTGGCAGATTCAGCGGCTGACAGAGCAGGTGCTGATATACGGATGATATGATCTACCGAAGGTTTAGTGTGTTCTGGCGATGAAATATTGCTTTTAGCGTGGTTTTCGAGGAATCGGGCACTTTCTGCGGAAATAGATATCTTGTCATCGTTCATTCCAAATTCATCCATACTATATACATCAAGCTGAGACGGTCCTGGTCTCTGTGATTCGGGACGAGTAGAAGGCGAGTGAGAACGTGTGTTAGAAATAAACGATGACGTCAGTTGTTTTGGCACAGTTTCCCGAAAAGACTTCGGAGGACTGCGTTCAAGATCTCGTGATGGCAGCTTCAGTCTTCTTTCTATCATGTCTTCCAAGTCATCTTGGAATTTGCTGTTGTGCTTCAGGATTGTTTTAATGGCGGCAGTGGCATCGACGCTCGACTGTGGTGTGAACTGTCGCTCTGGCCGGCGTGAACCGGCCAGAGGAAACTCCAGATTCGACGCTGCTGGAACCATGTTCCATGGATGATATGTGTCGTCTTCCTGTTCAGCAAACCTGTCAATGTGACGTGTGATTGTGCTACCAAGATGATATGTTTCCTCTTCTTCTTCTTCCTCTTCTTCTTCTTCTTCCATACTCTTATACAATTCTTCTTCCTCGTCAAATTCACTGCTCTCTTCCTCTGAGGATTCCTCTTCTTCTAATTCTTCATTATCACAAGAATCATTTTCTAGTTCTTCCTCTTCCTCTGCCTCTTCTTCGTTTTCTTCCTGAATTTCCTCTTCTTCTTCTCTTTCGTACAATTCTGTCTCTTCCTTAGTTTTACCTTCCTCGGCCTCTGTTACCGTTTCCATGCGCATTCTTTCAAACGTGGTTCGCTCTTCTTCCGCACTGGAAAGTTTCACGGGCTCCCTTCGCCTTAGAATCGACTCCGTATTGAATTCAGACTGTCGTGAAGCTCTTTTCACCTGAAGTGCGGCTTCGAAATTGTCTGTCTGCCTGTCTTGCAGTTCCTTGTGCTTTCTTTGGTGCCACGCGTGTTCTTCCTCGTGTGTAGATTCCGGACTATTTCTTCGTAGTTTCCTCGAGAGTTCTCCCGTCTCCGTCGACCTGGTAGGCGTTTCTACTGATTTGTGATCCGTAATCACCTCTTTCCTCCGACTCTTCTCAGCCTCCTCCTCTGCTACTGCCTGGTAGAACCTCTCCATTGCCTGCTCATGTAGGAGTTCTGTGGAGCTGACGGCATTTCGCAGTAAAGATGTTGCCCAGGGCTCGCCACTTCCAAGTTCTGGAGCTGACAGAGACAGCGGGGGCGGCACGCTGGAGTCCCCAAATATAGCGAACTCTGAGTTGCCTTCAGCATCTGCAAACAAAATTTAATTGCACTCCTTCCTTCATACAGTCATTATTATTGTTGTTGTTTTACCTTTTATGTTCTTATTGTGTTCGTGTGCTCATCTCTGTGCTGTATTTGTAATTGGCCTTCTGGCTTTTGATACAGCACACTAATAATAAAGAATTGAATTGTTATTAAATACTTTGAATAAAATAAATAATTGAATTATGGAATTGAACTGAGTGAATATTATTAATAAAATTGTTTAAAATTCTATTTTGGTAATGCTACTTGCAGCAAATGTAATCAATAATTGATTCTTGGTTTATTTTATGACACTTAAATTGCACGGATTTTGTAGTAACGAATAAGAGAATTATACGTGAATGATAAATTCGAAACCATGCGGAATAAAGAATCTCTGAAACGTCGGTCAATATCTATCAGACTACGCAGTGCAATATCCCAGAAGACAGCCATCTTCACTGAAGAGAGATTTTTATCCTTCCAGTGAAAGACAGAAGCATGGGAACCATGCGTACTCGATTCTTGTGTCACAACTGCTTTATTTACTCTGATGGTGGTATAGGTTCTGTCCACTTTTCCTGGTTCTTTTGTCAAAGGCTTCCATTTATTGTTTGGTGCAGATATCTCTGTCAGAAATGTTTTATTGCATTCTAGTTGGGGTTATAATTGGCTTGTTGTAATTTACATTTTCAGTGATTATTCCTTTAATCCAATAAAGTTCGTTTTCCGAGGTATTTGTCATTTAAAATGTATTTTCTCTGTATTTTAGCGCTGCTGATGGATTTAGTTGGCCTCATTATTGTAGATCCTGTGGCAGCTAGTGACGAGCTTTCTTCAATGGTATATTGTTCCTTTGTATTGAACACGTGTTTGGAATTTGTCTGATTACATTTGTTATTTAAGGATATATTTTATGTAATTTTGTGTACTTATATCATCCTGCATGACAAACATAAGCCAACTATTCCAGTTGTTGTCAATATTATTACCTTTTTCTCTTTGCATGCTCCTAGCCTCTGGCAGCAGAACCAGCATCAATTCCGAACTACCATGCAGAAGGCTGTCGTCTTCACGCAGGAGGGGCGGTGACATGAAACTCTGCTTGCCCTCACTGAAACTTCCTTCCGACACACCAGAATCATGTTCTCCAGAGCTTCCTCTTCGCTTGGCAAGTGAGAACTGCAATGACGCCTTCAAGCTCTTCTCGGACTCCGTCGGAGTTTTCCACGACAGCGATGCCGGGAATCCTTCTACTTCCAGTTCACCTGTACTGGGTTTTCTTTGCCTCTTAATTTCTGGCAAATCTTCTGGAAGTTCAGTTGACCTCTTCTCATAATTTTCTTTATTATGTCTTGTTGCAACGTCTGGTACTTCGTGTTGTATCACAGAATGCCTATCTTGTAACTTTTCCATCAACTCACTCTTTAACTTCTTCCTGTCACATTCTTTCTTCTTCTTAATCTCTTTTGTCTCACTATGTTTTCCCATTGAGGAATCCTTCGAGTCTTTTGAGTGACAAGGTTCATTTTTCTTGTCAACCTGTCGGTCAGGAAGGGGAATGTCAGTCTGGCTTCCGATGGCTCGAACAGGGCGCTCCAACAACCTAGGAGCGACACAAAAACACATTTCAACAACTTAAATAAATTACAGTCATCAATAAGCAGACACATTCAAAGTAGCAATAAATAAGGCAAAGAGAAATCCACGCATCATTTCTGTTTCTGCTCCGTTACCGGAAAGGTAAAAATGTTTAATTGCTATTATTTATAAATAAAAAAACCTACGTAATCAATGTCTTCCCTCAATGTACGGCAAAACACAGTTTCAAATATACTGCACGAATTATTTAATTGTTGCCTTTCAATTTGTTTGTGTTGCAGCGAGTGTTTTATTAGCACGGTTCTCTCGCTTACCCTCGTTTTGGATCAGGAATAAACACAACTTCTGATTCAGTACTTGGATCGCTGACACCATAAGGGTTCTCTGCTTTCACCCGGAACTTATACTCGGAGCCCTCTATCAGATCTGACAAGGCAGCTGTCAGATGTCTGCAGGTGGCAGCCTTCAGCCACACATTCCATCCAAGCTGTGAACAAAACGAGTGCCTGAAGTTCCCAGGACTTCAATAACTTATTCCTAATTTCATATGGGTTTTTCAGAATGCGTAATTACTCTTCTCCATCGTACACTAAAACTCATTGCTGAACGCACGTCATAACAGATCTGTTAAGTTTAGACGTCTTGCCGTTTTCAATGGGTGAGCTGAAACTTCCTTCCGACACACCAGAATCATGTTCTCCAGAGCTTCCTCTTCGCTTGGCAAGTGAGAACTGCAATGACGCCTTCAAGCTCTTCTCGGACTCCGTCGGAGTTTTCCACGACAGCGATGCCGGGAATCCTTCTACTTCCAGTTCACCTGTACTGGGTTTTCTTTGCCTCTTAATTTCTGGCAAATCTTCTGGAAGTTCAGTTGACCTCTTCTCATAATTTTCTTTATTATGTCTTGTTGCAACGTCTGGTACTTCGTGTTGTATCACAGAATGCCTATCTTGTAACTTTTCCATCAACTCACTCTTTAACTTCTTCCTGTCACATTCTTTCTTCTTCTTAATCTCTTTTGTCTCACTATGTTTTCCCATTGAGGAATCCTTCGAGTCTTTTGAGTGACAAGGTTCATTTTTCTTGTCAACCTGTCGGTCAGGAAGGGGAATGTCAGTCTGGCTTCCGATGGCTCGAACAGGGCGCTCCAACAACCTAGGAGCGACACAAAAACACATTTCAACAACTTAAATAAATTACAGTCATCAATAAGCAGACACATTCAAAGTAGCAATAAATAAGGCAAAGAGAAATCCACGCATCATTTCTGTTTCTGCTCCGTTACCGGAAAGGTAAAAATGTTTAATTGCTATTATTTATAAATAAAAAAACCTACGTAATCAATGTCTTCCCTCAATGTACGGCAAAACACAGTTTCAAATATACTGCACGAATTATTTAATTGTTGCCTTTCAATTTGTTTGTGTTGCAGCGAGTGTTTTATTAGCACGGTTCTCTCGCTTACCCTCGTTTTGGATCAGGAATAAACACAACTTCTGATTCAGTACTTGGATCGCTGACACCATAAGGGTTCTCTGCTTTCACCCGGAACTTATACTCGGAGCCCTCTATCAGATCTGACAAGGCAGCTGTCAGATGTCTGCAGGTGGCAGCCTTCAGCCACACATTCCATCCAAGCTGTGAACAAAACGAGTGCCTGAAGTTCCCAGGACTTCAATAACTTATTCCTAATTTCATATGGGTTTTTCAGAATGCGTAATTACTCTTCTCCATCGTACACTAAAACTCATTGCTGAACGCACGTCATAACAGATCTGTTAAGTTTAGACGTCTTGCCGTTTTCAATGGGTGAGAGCTCTCACCCACGGTTCTGGAGTTCACAGGTACAGACGACGCAACTATAGCTCGCCGAGACCAGCTACGGCCACCGAACAACGGGATCAGTAGCTAAGTGCAAGTTTTACTCCTGTGAATAACAGCATCTAGTGCAGTGTCACTTCAAAAAATGTTGTCAAATACCTTTTCATTTTTAATTCGGAATCCAGTTTGAACCATTTGACTAAATGTATTAATTTCCCCGATGCCACTGATGATGACCCCTTGAGGTCGAAACGCGTATGGCAATGGTGTCTTATTATAGTTTTAATAGTTGTTGGTTTGCTTACTCTATATTCTGTATTTTAACTGTTAATTAAATAATTCATTTAAACAAGTGATCTCCAAAAATCATAAAACTTATAAATACAGGTCAATAGATTGTAGAGTGCATGCCGAATGTTCAAGTCGCATTCAGTTTCTACGCATTTACATTAAAATTAATCAAAATCTATAATTCCATTGATCCCACTTTACCCTATAGTACTCGACGATGTAGTTGCCAATCTTGCAGCCACCGTCGTCAGCTGGTTCAGTCCAAACCAAGGTCACAGAGCGACCTGCAGCCTTCACCACTTCTGTTCTTCCTGGTGGCATTGGTCGGTCTGGAGAAGAATCGAGCAATGACCAAATACTGTTTACGAAAACAATTTCCGATTGCAGTACAGTATTCAAAAACTTATAGAGCGAAAGACACAAGGGGGTAAAAGTGTACCTGAAATGACCGTGTACCTGTATAATCGTAATGCATTATTTTTCTTGCACCCCTTGATGACCTTTTCACTACGAAATCAGAATTCATTGTATTCACGATGATTTTGTGGGAAAATTAACTAACTAACTAACTAGATGGCTTACCGAATCCGAAGGTTCATCACCGAATTAACCAAAGCCCTCCACCGGACTCTGTCCTGGGCCAACAAAATCCAGCCTCCTTCAACTCCTTTCTCCCATAGATCCCGCCTGAGATTATCCTCCCATCTACGTCTAGGTCTCCCCAGCGGTCTCTTCCTTTCAGGTTTCCCAACCAGTACCCAGTGCTCACCTCTTGTCCCATCCATGCACGCTACATGCCCAGCCCATCTAATTCTTCTCGACTACTGGGGGAGCAGTACAGATTTTTAAGCTCATCATTGTGCAGTTTTCTCCACGCCCCATCGTCTTCCCTCTTAGGCCCAAATATTTTCCTCAACACCCTGTTCTCAAACACCTGCAATCTGTGTTCCTCCCTCTGAGTGAGTGACCATGTTTCGCACCCATACAAAACAACAGGCAAGATTATTGTTTTGTATACTTTAATTTTCAGGTTCTTAGAAATCAGACGGGAAGACAAAATATTTTGAACTGAGAAGTAGCAAGCATTTCCTCCTCTTTATTGTATTCATATCGTCCCCCAATAAATTAACATCATCAGCATATGCCAATAGCTGATGTGTCCCGTTCAATTGAAAACCCTCCTGCCTATCCTGGACTTTCCTGATAGCATATTCTAGCGCAAAGTTAAAGAGCAAGGGAGACAAAGCACCTCCTTGTTTTAGACCGTTCTTGATGAAGAATGTCTCAGATACATATTTACCTACTCGAATTTTGCTACAGGTTTCATTTAAGCACATTTTTATTAGACTCACTAGCTTCTTTATGGGAAAATTAAATTCGGCGAAAGTTTCTACCACTCAATTCCAGGTCCTTCATCATCCCGTCACCTATTTAAAACTTAGGGTCAAAATATATAGTCATGCGATTTTTTTAACTACGCTGTCAGTAGCTCATACACAGAGTCGAATGATAAGACAATCAACGTTTTATTGGAGGGGCTAAGGAAAACCACGAAAGAACTCGTCAAATTAACTGGTCTCGGGGCCGATATTTAAACCCAGCACCTTCAGACTACGAAGTAGATGTGCTAACACCTCGGCTATTATGTTCAGTACAAGCTTATGTCTGTAATTTTACTTGTTATTTCATGTGCGTGTGTGTGTAACAAGACTTTATAATAGCAACCGAAGGGCGAGGTATAGTGGTTAGCACTTCCGATTATATTCTGGAGGTCCCGGGTTCTAATATTGAGCTAAAGGCCGGATATTCTGACAGTGGCTCCTTTTGGGTTTTCTCATTCCGCCTAGGCAAATTCTGGGAGAGTAGATTAAATAAGCCACGACCACTCATCTCCACTTTCTTTCCAATCCACACAGTCCTTATACTACTCTTAATGATACAACCTTTTCAGTCGGAAAGGCGGCGTTGAATTGCTCAAGATTCGACGGATTAAAGTATTTAAAGACTCAAAACACAATATTTAATTACATTAACAAGTTCTCCTTCGATGTTCATGGATTAAGGCATCTGAACTGTTTCACCTCATTATCAATTTGGAGACAGCAAATACATTCGTCACGCCGTATGAAGGGGATAAGCCCATCAAAAGACCTCTTCCAAAAGCGACAGAGAATAAGGTAATAAAACTCTCATGCTCTGAGCGGGATTCGATCGGCACAGCAGCAGCCGAATTTTCTGCTCCCGGTTTCCTCACCTGTGACGGTGACCAGGAAGGACACTGTATCCTCTCCGAGCCGGCTCGTAGCACGCACCTGGTACTCCCCGCGGTCCATTCGTCGAGCCTCGGAGATCCGCAGTCCGGAGGAGCGGTCAGTGTTGCTGACCTCGTAGCGCCCACCGAAAGGAATCGGCTCACCGTCGTGGTACCACGTGGCCCGGGGCAAAGGACGCCCTGCCACTGACACCTTCAAGCGAATAACTTCATCCTTTTCAAATATTAGGCCGTCCTCGTATTGGCGAGGTATACGAATGCGAGGAGGCGCTGGAAACAAGCAAGAAAAGAAGTCATACCCACCACTTAAGTGCACTTGCACTTACTTCGGACTTCTCGGGCAAAGCCTCGTCTTAGCTACTTTCATGTAATGATACAATATTTAAAGTAATCAAAATCACAGCACAAAATAAATAAAAATTTATATATTTACATTAAATTAAAAATTTAAAGATAAATGTCTACCCAATACTATCAAACTTTCACAGAAGTTTACTACAGGTTTATCTGTTGTTCATTTTGACTTCAGGAGGTAAGTTTCACGGCCGGCAAAATAGGCCCTAGCATGACTGACTGATATCGCATAACATTTTGTTAACGACACTTTCTCAGTCACACAGATTATTGTCGAATGGAAAGATATTTGTGAATGCTGAAGTGTGCAAAATTCTACAAAATGCCGTAGTCAGGACAGTCTCCCTCCGGATCGAAAATCGAAGCGATGACTTCCCGAATGAGAACCTCCCAAATATGCAGATGTGTTAATTAAATCCTTTTCCCTCCTTCTAGCCAGGCTGTGGTTCCCCCTCTCCTGCAGGCTCAAGGCCGATCCTGACCCTATTCTCCTTGATTAACTGGCCCCTGAATCTCAAACCTATTCTACGCCTGTGGCTTACTCATCGCCCTGACGATGGAGGCAGCAATGACCACTGAAGCGTTCGTAATTTTCTACCAGACTACACGGCACTACAACTCAGACGACCACCGCCGTCAGAACCTCAAATCCTACTAATGTCAAGGAGCTCATAAAGTTGAAAAGTATCGTGTAATATAAAAAGAAAGTGTTCAATTCGTAGGCACACGCTTTTTAGTGTTAGGTGAAGTTATCTTGTTAACAAACCACACATCACTACCTCCGTACCTTCTAGCCGTAACTTGGCCTTGGTGATAACGTGACCCGCCCGATTTGTGGCTGCACATTTGTATTCTCCCTCGTCAGTGAATGCTGTCTGGTGGATGATAAGAGCACTCAGGTCGTTCTCAACGATCACTCGCATTCGCCTGCTGCTAAAAATCTCAAAGCTGTCTTTGTACCACGCAATTTTGGGAGTGGGAATCCCGTGGAAATTAACTGTGAACTCAGCCTGAAAAGGAAATATACTACAACATTTGTTATTTATGAGCTGATACTCAGTCGCATTTAAGCACCATCTACCCAATAAACTTTCTCTGTTGTTTCTAGAAAATTTCTGTGTCTGTAATATTATAAAGATTATTCATACACAACATTTCTCAGAATCCGTAACACAGCATCTCTTTAGATTTCCGAGTTCTCATCTACCTCCGACCTCACAGGTTACCTTTTCATTCTCGAGGGCTACAGTGTCCTGGAGCTGGAGACTGAACTGTGGCGCCATAGTAGCCGGGTGGTATGCCCTGGCAACAGTTAGAGGCTGCGAAAGCTCGCCAGGGTCCGAAAGGAGATCCGCTGCGTTCTCTGCAGTCACCCGAAATTGGTAGCGCCACCCTGGCTCTAGGCCGCTCAACTCCACCTCTGGCTGCAGCACCAGGTCCGTGGTCGCGCGCATCCAGTGCGGCGTACCAGTCTTGCGGTGCTCTACCACGTACCCTGCAAGTACGCACGTCCTGTGTAGTGGTTACAGTACCAACAAAAACTAATCTTAAAATAAAAAATAATGAGATATCTGTCGGTGTAATGGTAACAAATCAACCGAAGAAGAGAGCAGAGCGGACTCCGGAAACACCATGTGTATCAATATACTTCAGATAATGCAGTGTTCGACATAACAATGGAAAACCTTTTTCGAATTAAGCACCGACAATGGCTTTCGAATAATCATGAAATACCTTTGAATGTCCAAGAACCAGCATAACAAGAAAACGGATTATGAGACTACGGTGGTTTATGACGAATTTTGATAAACACTTTAAATTATACATAACAGTTAGCACACTGTAATTTCAGTGGGTTATTTGATACAGTTAGTTGTATAACAATCTACTGGAATGGAATGTAACGAAACAAAATTAACCTATAATTTACTTACACAGAAGATAGAAGTTCATACAGCGTTAAAGCGAATTGTTAGAAAATGTAGAAGCCAGATTCTGAGAAGTTGTCAGCAAAGTTTGTTCTGTCTAACGTTTAACCCAGAAAATATTATATTCTAGGAAGTGGGTTCAGTTGTCTTTTCTTCTAACTCACCCACTGATCGAATGTGTAGATGTGGAAGTGAATGGGCGAATTAGTTAATTTGCGTTACGTAAGCATGTTGAGTTTTCAATTAGGTTAGGCTTATATATTTCTTACAAAGATTGGCCTAAAAAGTAAGGGATTTCCTATTCTTCAGTACACTTTAGGCCTATTTTAAAAACAACTCAGGAGAAAAGGGTCTCTGTCACCAGTCTCGTAAAAAATAAGCCATATTGTTTTCTCTATAGGTCTACATGTAAGCTCCGGAGAGCCAGTGTGAGACACAGGAATAATAAGAGGGTGATAATTGAATTATTTGACATTAAGGTGTTGACTGAACAGCCAGAAGGCCAATTATGGAATCTGGTCAAAAGCTTGAATAAATGATCACGAAACAGATCAACAGGAAAACAAGAACAAATACAGGAAATACATAAACAGTGACTTTGAATGAAACTTTAGATCCTGAAGGGTATGGGCACTTAAGTTAAAATGGAATAATCGTCACAGATTTATTTACTTAATCAACAAAAGAGACATAAAAACGCAACACAAAAATATAAGATAATTATATGACCAAAGGAAATTAACAATAACATGTATCCGTGATTACCTGTGATGGGGGCACCTCCATCATCAGGTGGTGGGTCCCACCGAATGGTCACGACGTTGGGCTGGCTGTTCGGAGAGCCTGGGACGAGGTGCGGTTTCCCGGGTGGCCACGGTGGAACTGAAACCGTATGACGTCACATAGGCTATGCTCATGTTGTAAAGGAGAAAGCAACTCGCAGAAACAGTAATATTCCTTCGCATTGTTCTGGTTTCGAAAAACAGACAAACGTTACACGAAGATTACTGTCTTTTGGGACACTGACCATGATTTAGAAGTCTTTACTGCCTCCATCATGAGGGTGATGGAAAGGTCGATGACGTTTATAAGTGCATCTGTTTGTCCATCAGCACAATTCAACTACAAAAATAACTACTGGACGATTTTTTGTGATTTAGTATTGGAGGTGTGCAAGGGACTATCTAAACTTGATCGAACGAATTTTGTACTTTGTCTGTGTGGTTCTGATGCTAATAATACTTGACATTAAGATCAAATGACACGATGGCACATTTTTAAAAAGCGACTCTTCCTACAAAAACAGAAATATGAAGGGAAAAAATGTTTGAGAAGTGCCTACATTTCATAAAATGTGACGTAAAATAGTGATTTTGTGCAGTTTAGTATCTGCGGTGTAAATCTATTTAAAATTATATATTTATATCAGCAGTAAATAAACATTAAAGGCAATAATGCCAAATTGCGAAGAACTCGTTTGTTCAGAATTGCTATAATTAATATCGTAGGATGCTTAAATCTATAGAGGCCTAGCTTTATGGATCCAGTAAGGTCTTGATTTATGTTAGACGTCTGCTAGTCTCGACAGGTCTGAGTTTAAACATAGAATGTATCAACACCTTCCTTCGTAAATTCCTCTCATCATCTCGGACATTCAAGTGATCGTTTCCCACAGGGGTTCTTAGAAAGACCTATATGCATGTTCTACCATATACATGTCCAACTAATTGTAACCTACTTAAACTGGCAACATAGTTAACCTGTGTAACTCCTGCGTTTTTCGTTACGTTACATTCTATTTCCCAATTACGTAATCACTTTTAGCTCCAAGTACTTTTCCAAACAGTTGTACTTCACGTTCTTACCACTAAGGACAGAGTCTATGTTTCACACCGATTGTCTATAAAATCACTGACAAAATTACGGCTTTACATTGATATATCTGATATTTCGTAAAGCAGACAGAATGATAAGTGGAAAATTATAAGCAGTCAGTTTTCATTCATAACAAAGCTTGTAATGCCTGTTGGCAAATAGCACTGTTCCTTTGAGTTGGCCAAAAATTTATACAGGTTACAGCAGCGTTACGAATAACGGAAAGCCTGACGTCACCAATGTACCTATATTTGTAACCTAACGTAATATTTATGTTGCCTAACATTGAATTGCTTCAAAGATAAGACAAAAAAAGAACTAAAACAGTATGTCTCACACTCATATGTGTGGTGCTCGCGTGTTCCATATTCTGTACTTTTATAAGATCCTTTATCTAGCATTTTATATATTATTTACCATTATGAACAATGTCTACAAATAAAGGTCTCGATTACACCTGTACTTTGTATCGCAACAAACGTTTATGTTCTAAGAATTGTCTGGGGAATCTGATAAAAGTCTGCTTGGACTTCTTATAAATCAGGTGCTATGGTCCTCGGAAACTTATCAACCGAAAATTATCCCGAAATATTTAAATCAGCCCCTCGGCATAAAACATTTTATCGGAATTAGGTAAGTGGTCTGGAAGCTGACAAACATGCCACCTCAACGTGGCAAACTTGTATGATCCTAGTTTTAAGTAGGTTACGTATCAAAAGTTTTTAGGGCTTCAAATTATGAACCGGAATAAGACAGGAAAACCACTACATCCCATTTTTAATTTTTTTCTGAGTGGTATGACAGTCCTCGATATATGTACAATTCAGCGTCCAGCTAAGTACACTAAATTCCGAACTACGTTCCACTGTCTCAACGTGGAGTATTTAGTAACGCTACGGGTATTATGCAAACGGATTGGTTGTCAGGTTCATGTAAGCAGTTAGAGATTATCATTAAAACCCGCGTGTCTCTGAGCAAGTAAACTGCTTTACTTATCTGCAAACGCGCTGTTCGTAGAAATGTAACTTTTCAAGTTAATCTTGGTATTGGCTAAGTAACAGCGGTCGTGATAGTGGTTGGAGAAGTTCTGCCTCGTGTTGCTAGGGCTACAGTAGATGCCAAAGCGCCGTTTATTTCGGGACCTGCTCTGTGTAACAGAACGAGCTTCTGCCTTCGTCCAGACGCCTAGCATCTCCCCAGTGTTCAGCAAAGCGAGACTTCCTCAATATGGCTGAAATTTCTATTAATTACGGATAGATCTGTTGCGGAATTTAACAAATGTGATAAGGGACAAAGACCAGTACCCCACAATTTTAAATTATTTATTTGATCACGTGATTAGTTAATTACTCATTTATTTCTCTTTCAATTTTTATAGTTACATGGCGTCAATGGCGTTACTTTATATTAAAAACAATTTTAAAGTTCACAGTAGTATCTATAATAACTAACATATTTTAAACATCATGCATTTTTAAAGCGAGAATAACTTATTACAGACTTCAGCATTCCCACGCGTCTGCTTATTCGCCTAGTAACTGAACGATGTATCATGCTAACGAAGCCACTTATGATGACACTTAAAGCCACATCTCCTCACGCCGTTACAGCACGACGCGCCTACTAACGCCTTGTCACGCTTTCTACATTTTCGTCACGTTTCGACAGATGTCGCCAAATCCAGTTACACCGTTACAGTAGATCATGCCTAGTCACGCTTGGTCACACTTTTCAAATCTTCATCATATCTTAATACTTATGGTGACCTCACGTTACCCCGTCTTAGCACGTCACACCTAGTAACTCTTTGTCACGCTTGGACACGCGTGGTCAGTAAATCACGTTACGGCACGCTTACGTTATGTTACGCACGACTCGGTTAATTTTAGCTGCCTTGCAACACTTTATATGAAGTTATGAAAGGTTAGTTTGGGATAGGTTGGGGATAGTTTATGTTGGGTTAGTTTGGATTGGGTTAAGTTAGGTTAGGTTAGGTTTAGTTGGGACAGGGTAGGATAAGTTAGGTAACGTTTTGAAAATTTTTGTGACGTTTTGACACTTGCGGCCACAATTCGTCGCACTCTTACCATGCGTCACGCTTAGTCACGCTTGGTCACGCTTAGACACTTTTCAAAACTTCGTCGTGTTTTAACACTTATGGTGACATCTCGGCACATCTTTTTAGCAGGTCATGCCTAGTCACGCTTTGTCACGCATTGTCACGCTCGTTCACGTTTGGGCACACTTTGTAGATCTTCGTCACGTTTCGACACATATGGTGATCTCTTGTCACGAGGTTAAAGTTGGTCACGCCTGGACACGCTTTGTCAGGCTTGGACACGCGTGGTGAGTAAGTCACGTTTCGGCACGCTTACGTCATGTTCCTTACGGCTCGGTTAATTTTTGGTACATTGCACTACGTTAGATGAAGTTACGACAGTTTAGGTTAGGATAGGTTGGGTTAGGTTGGATTGGGTTAGGTTGGGGTATGTTTGGTTAGTTTAGGTTAGGTTTAGTTAGGTTAGGTTAATTTGTTAGATTAGGTAACGTTTTGAAAATATTCGTCACGTTTCGGCACTTATGGCCACATCTCGTCACGCTGTTATAGTACGTCACGCTTAGTCAAACTTTTAAAATCCTGGTGTTTTAACACTTAAGGTGTCCTCTTGTCACGCTTTGAAAGGAGGTCACGCCTAGTTACGCATTGTCACTTATTTATATAATATATATAATTGAACATAATGGAATGAACAGCAGCAGCGGTAGCGATGAATCAGGTGATGTCAGAAAGCGATGGTCTGTGAGGAGTGGAAGAACTGGAAGAGGACCGAAGAGTTGTGAATAAGATAAAATTATCTAAAACTTTCAGCAGTGTTAATTTTCTAGTGATGTGTAGTGTAGTAAAATCGACTTTTCTGTGTTACATACCGTGGTGATATTTTATTTGGAATGTACTGTACGTGGCCTGCTGCCATCCCTTCGAGTGAACTTCTGGTAATTGACTCGCTCTGAGGTTCCAATTTACAAAGTTCAGGGGCTAACAATGCTGGAACGCAGTATAACTACCTAAATACAAAGTGGCCGACCGTGAAAACCTCAAATTTCAGAAACCATGACGCTGAACATTTCAAAGATGTAATTCTTAAGGCTTGACGGAAAGGTTAAAAGTTACCGGAGTGCAAATTTTACAGAACTTCAAAAATGAAGCACACAGGCAAAATTTCCCAACCCTACTTTAATTTATAAATTTTATTATGTTATTGCTAAAACGCTTAAAGCTATCAGGAGGCACAGGCGGATAGTTTATTCATATAGGCCTTACTACATTCACATAAATGTTACGAATTCAAGCAATCATAAATATTAATGTCGTTGATGCTTTAATATGGCTACACTGTGGGCAATTTGGTTATCTCGATTGTACAAAATACGCAGCTATTTTGACGGAGCATGTACTAACTCAAACCTCGACACCTGCGGGTAAAAGAGAATAAAGATTAAGTAAAGTAAAGTAAAGTATGTACTAACTCAGTACTTTCGAGCATGTGTAATAGGTCTGAATGGCAGATTTTCACGTTAGAACAATTTCACAAGATGCTATTGAACTGGCGTATTATCGAAACATTTTAGTTGCCCGTTCAGGAAATGTCAATACAGGAACTAAAATACATGTTGAGTATTTAGTTCCCCATAAACACGATGTTACAAAAGACTTGGTTATGGGCTAAATGAGCAGACGATAATTCTAAATTGCTACTTTATTCTAAGTTTTGTCGTGAACTGATTTCAGGCGAGTCGTTGCGTTTATGCTAGGCCGGCTTTACCTCCGGAAAATGTACTCCCGACAAGGAGGATGGACGCCATCACCTGTGACGTTGACATTCATTAACGTTGGTATGAGCGATATGCAATCGGAAGGTCCCCAAATAACAAACCTCTTCGTCCCGAAGCCGTTGTCTTGGTGGTCAATATAAGCTTGAAGCGAGAAATACGAAATTCACCTCCGGAAATGCTACTTGAATCTGCAAATAAATTTTACCTGCAGTGTTTCCCTCTCCATCACATAACCTAATTTCCTCTCTCCATGGCAATTAGTGATACTACATCTCTAACGTACATGCTAGGCGGTGCAGTCTATGCGATTCACGCAGGTGTCATCTTGTTTTCGACTTTAACGTTAGCATATACATACGACGAAAAACGAGTATGTAAGGCCTTTATAAACACACATGAAATCCTAAGGATTAAAACGTATAAAAATTTACTTCCGTTTGCTGTCTTTTGTTTAAAAATTGGTCACTCACGTCTAAGGATCGATAATGCTCAAAAAAGCAACCCGTTTGACACTCCTACCTAGCGCACAGCAATGCATTGCACCAATAATTCTTTTTAATTTTGATGAATACACCTCATTTGCCTCTTACAAAATATAATTTCTTCAGATAACTGAAGTAGGCCAAATACAGCATTAATCATTGCGGTATTACAAAACTGGCTTCGGATTCTTCTTACTGTTACATTCACAGAACTTTCTCTTCGCGACTTTCTCTGCCTTCCCACTAGAAGAGGGAGTTTTAATCACAAGCGTATGTTCACACCTACTGAAACATGGATAACTGATACTGAAACTGCATTATAAAACAAAACTTCTGAATCTACGCCAACACTGGTACATATTTGGATAATACAGTATTTTATTCCAAACCGATTTGGCAGTACTGGGAGCCACCTCAAATAACCGACAGTCCTGTGATTTGTCTACGTGCTTCATTCGGTCTTTCAGCTGTCTAAATAATAATAATAATAATAATTTGTCGTTTCGAGGTCGTCATTTTTACTGTTTACTGCAGTGAAACTGGAGTCTGTCTTCGTTATTGATGACGCATATCCCAATCTTTCTTTATAATGCCTATTTATAACGTGGCAATGAAATAAAGCAGGACTCAGTTTCAAAAGTGCTAGTCAAAATTACAGCCGTGGTCTAGGCAACACGGAGTTTTCCTCTGGGGGCTTCCCCGATTTCTCCGTGGCATCCCAACAATTACACACACAGACGAAGGCAATGGCAAACCACTTCTGGATCATCTGCCAAGAACGTATATGAACAGGTCCCAGTCCGAGAAAAGGATGGAAGGATCCTGTTCATATGGACCTGTCGTCAGACAGAACACTAAAATAAATAATAAATAGGCCTATTAACAATACTCTACGTTTGCTAATTCTCTCGTTCTATAAGTTTATTTCTAGCTCTATTTTTGCACATTTAAGTCGGGTTCGGAAACTACTAATTAACTTGAAAATACACGGATGATTGCACAGATGTTTCAGTGAAATATTTTTACCTTACTCACATTGCTAATCGAGGATAATAAAAAACGTAAAGAAACAGAGTGTATATAGATTGGATTAAACTGCATCATGTTAGGGTTCAATGGCTGTCTTTTAAGAACACAGTAGTGAACCCTCGAGTCCCACAAAATAAAATTTCTTGACCATCTGAGGAAGTACCAACTTGTCTAGGAGGACGCTGCTCTACGTAATTGGTTTGTTGGTCTATATTACTGTTAGCACTACCTACGCTCAATAAAAGTAGATATTGACTTTAAAGGATTTGTACTTTTGTTCCTTCGGGGCAAAATATTACGTTGCAGCAGACTGAAAAATCTCACATCCCTCCGAAACCGAATCATAGTTTATAAACGTCGTAATGGAAGCGAGAAAGAGCAGAAAAGAATTTCCATCGCTTCATCCTGTAAGCGGAACTAATAGGCAATTGAGTGAACTATTTCTTCACTTTACGAACGTTGTGCCTCATATACACACGCACTGCCTTGGTATTTTGTACGTAGCGGTAGCACGCAAAGAACGCTACTCACCTGCCTGCTCCCAGTGCACATATTTCTTATTTCGCCTGTTCTTCTGTTGTGGCCCCTTGGTCGGGGTGTTGCCCATGACGGCGGTCGTCTCCCGTCTCCTACATGCCTGTCCGATATCCCACCAACACAGATTTAGCCGCTCTCAGCTGCTCTAGGCACAGTTTCTCGAGGCAGAGAGCGTAAGCCACTAGCGATGCTCTGACCACAGCGCTCCGTCGACGTACCTCAGCTAGCTTCCTTGTAGACTCTGTATTTACTACCAAAGCAATTTGGCATTCATGATACTGGGGCAATGAATGAAAATACGTAGGAAAGGAAAACTTCACCACCACAGTATTCACGTGGCACAAACGGGTCTTAAACTTAGGATCCACTAAGTCAGAAGCCTGTGTGCTAGACACTGACCCAAGTGCATGGCTGAAGAAGTTAATTCTCTTCTCAAGCATCTATTATTCCCATTTCTTCTGTCCCACAATTAAAACGCGTTAAGAGTTCTATCACTCTAGCAGTCACCCCAAGAAAGATACGATGCGTAACTCTTATCTGATGAATTGCATTTATAAGTAAAATTTGGAAATGTGTGACGACTAATATTCATTTCAACAACAATTATATTTAGTGAAAATCTGTTATGAAACGATTTGAACCCAATTTCGCCAAATTCAGCAGAATATGTTCTGGCAGAATACTGAATTTCCTCAGTATTAGAATTAATGGTAAAATTGCAGTGACTCAGTCTAGTAACTAGATCAATTTTACATAGTGGATCTACGATCCTCCTTTCACATACAGGCACAGGACTGGCAATAGCAGAATATCTATTTTGTATAATAGGAAAATAAAGCAAACAGAACTGACACATGAACTACAATACCCAAATAATGTAACATGGAGAAGTATTTACATAGTCAACCAAACGCGAGAATAAATTAAAGTGCTATCAGGCCCATTCTGACCTATGCATAAGAAACAATCGCAAATAACATATTAACCAAAAAAAAAAAAACAATCGCAAATAACATATTAACCAAACAAACAACGGAAACAACCGAAATGAGTATGCAGCAGGTCTTAGTTATCCGGCTTAAACGAGACCGAAGGATGGTCGGATAATTGAAAATGTCGGAAAAAACGGGAGACTAATTAAAAAAAGACGAGGGTAACACGGCTGACACCATATTCTTTTTCAATTTTTTGTTTCATTGTTTCGTCTTTATCTAGTCTTTGTTTTTGTTACACGGAAACAACCACTTTCTATTTTGACTTGTCACGTAATTAAAAAAATCACTACTTTGTGAGAAATTAGTAGCTTCTATCAAAAACTAAAGCACAACTGCACTTGTGTAATCGAAGCCAGTACCGAATGCACACCAAGCTCATAAAATGTAGGCGGTGCGTGGTGAGGTAGTGATTTATTCCGCTGTATGCTGAGCTAAATGTTGTTAAATGGAGTATTCCGACACGGCACATCGGATAATACGGAATGCTGGATAATCAGGACTCTACTGTATGAAGGAAGACAGGAAGTATTTTTGGTTGGAAGAGACATCAAGCATCAGTGCTCTGTCCAAGTCACAAAGAAAAAAAAAAAGAACAAATATTGTAGAGAGTACAGACAGGCGCACTCCAGAAAACGCCGATGTCCTGACGAAGAGAAATATATCACACGTAGATTCATAGATGTCACTACACATGCCGTAAATTTTCTGTATGGGAAATGCCAAGAGATGGCATGTCCTCTCTAATAACCGTGAAATGCAAACAGCTGATTTAATTCAGTGCTGCAAATAGGAAGCAAGAATTGTAAACTGTTACAGTCATTACATATTTATAAATAAAATATAGATAAATTTGGGAGTACAACTGAAATATATTAAAATGCAGGCTACAATACGATGACATTCGAATTCTAAGAAACTTTAAATTCATGCTATTTCATGGGCAGGCTACATTGGCTACACTGAGTGTGACACTAGGTTCTCACCGCCAACTTCTTGCCAAAGGAGTTGGTGTTTTGTTTCTCCATATAGTGCTTTCAGGACGAAAATTTTTGCTTGTTAGAAAATAACTGTTTATTTCGTTGTGGCACTGGACTAGTGAATATAGTCGCGTATGCCTCAGCAATAGTGTAACTGCTTACTGTAAACTTCTTTACAATGATAAAATTGTTTTCCTTGAAGCAACAGAAAAAAGATGGTGAATCAGCTCCAAAAACTGGAAACCAGAAGAAAGCTTCAGCAGCCCAGTTACGAATTACGAAAGGTGGGTGGATTCATTCCAGTAGCAGTCTAAAATTAAGTCCAGCGAAGTTGTATGTATTATACAATCTTGGAAACCTCAGTGCTGCAAAATATTTATCGTTGCCGTAAAGTGGGTTTTATGTCATCACCTAAATTAAAGTGTTCAATTTCAGATATAAATGAACTTAATTTACCCAAGACATGTAATACGGAGTTTCCAGATCCAGATGATTTGTTGACATTCAAGCTTATTATATGCCCAGACGAGGTAAGTTACAAAACATATTGTTAAAACATATCATTGCTAATTGATTTTGTACAGAGAATTTGTAGTTATGTAAAGGCTTTGACATGAATGTTCTCGGCTTGTGAATGATATTCTATGGATGGATATTCCTGAGCAGCAAGTCTTTCACGTAGTTACACAGTTAGTGACAGGACATCATTTAAAAACATAAAATGTATTTCATACTCATAAAATGATGGAAAAGGGGGAACATGTGAATAATAACATATTTTGCCTATGCAAATGACATAGCAACAAACTAAGAAAGAATATAAGTACCAGTTGAAAAATAAAACGTATCTCTTGCCACCAGGACAGTATTATGACGTGTTGCCGTGAGAGCAGCACAACAATGTCAATAAACAGTTTAGTTGTCTGTTTATTGACATGTGTGTGTACAGGGAAAAGAGACTCGGATACTGTTGTTGTGGCAGAGAGTTGACTGTATGTGCAGACCTCTGTAACTGATTTAATTTGGCTTGAATAAATCAGGGTTGACAATCAAGGTCGCAATGCCGTCCCACATTACAGTATATTGATTTATTTATAAACTTGAGAAAGACTGGCCTGCAAGTGAATAAGTAAAAATCATGATCCTTGCTCCTGATACATCAATGGAGGAAAAAAAATACATCAGTGAAAGCAATGACAGCCCATTTTTCGAGTTCCCTACCAAAGGTTAAAGACAAATCATGCTGATTGCGGGTCACATTATTTCACAGATCAGTTTGAAAACAAGTGACTGAAAAAATAAATGATTGGTTTGAAAATACTGAGTGAATGACCTTTCCAGTACATGATTATAGACCCAATAAGGAAGACGAAAATGACTTAGAAGTGTACAGGTGATGCAAGTTACATATAATTTGCAATTAAAAGTGTCTCACCACCATTACATTACTTGGGACATTGGGATTATCATAGCAGCCTGGAAAATATTAAACAATACAGGAAAAATCTAATATTACACATAACTTACAATAAGAAGTTAGGGCTTATCTTTTGCTTAGGTCCAGTACACAGATTGTTAATGCTTCTTCAACTGCTGAATATAATCAATATGTAGTTCCTATTCAGATTATACATTTTAATACTCATAGCTTTGGCAGTCCTGTGAAATGTTTTGTAACATTGCACTGGGATATATTTTAGCAGAATTTATTTAATATTACTGTAATGAGTGACAGAGTAACCTCTCTATTACATATATGGATGTTACGGATAAACTCAAAAGTTTGCTAATATTAAGATCATCCAGCAAGCTGGTGTCAGCATCAGCCAAAATAACAGGTAATGTTCAAAACAAGATGGCAGACATGTGAGTCTGATATCCACATAATCTTAACATAAGCCTTACCAGTGTGGGT
The DNA here is from genome assembly GCF_000696155.1 of Zootermopsis nevadensis. Next base: position 1,204,053 of record NW_019059694.1, on the reverse strand, counting down.
GTTGTCCAACATGAATATTTCATTGATATAATTAATGGTAACCCCATGAATAAATAAATCCAGTTTGTTTCATGAAGTGTAATAACACCAACATAATTGCCCCACTGCTTTTGCTGTTAGGCAAGGCTATATTAAGTATGTGCACTTTGAATAACTTTAGAATCATGACTTTCAGCACATGCATAGAGGAAATAATGTTACATGGTCGACTTCATCTATGTCCTACTGGCTACTATCAACATAAAACAGCTAAATAATGAGTTCCCTATGTCTGTTGTTTTCATGGACATAGTCCAAACAATCTGGCCATTGTCAGCATCATCCAGCAAGACCTCAACATTAGCCAGACTTTGGAGTTTAACCATAACATGGCTATACCAGTGTCTAGTGCAGCCAAAATAATGTACCTGTAAGGCAGAACTGAATATCTCAGCACCTGACTGGTAACATATTCAAACTCCTGAACACATATATTCAGGAATATACGTATGTTTTATTTTATTAGTTTTTTTAAATAAAGATTACCACAGTTAGAATTGTAAATGTTTCTCCACAAAGAATAAACTATCATTAAAATTATTTTTTGCTTGCATGGTAAAGTTGAGGTGATAAGATTATATTTTTACATGCTTGAAACTTTAAAATATATTTTTCAGAATATGTTAATCCGCAACAAAACTTTAAGGGCTGTGTAAGTACTTCATTGCATTATTGATAAAATTCTTTAATTTCAGGGCTTTTACAGAGGAGGACGTTTCATTTTTAGCTTCAAAGTTGGGCCAAATTATCCACATGAACCACCGAAAGTAAAATGTGAAACTCCAGTGTACCATCCAAACATTGACCTGGAAGGCAATGTTTGTCTGAACATCTTGAGAGAAGACTGGAAACCAGTACTCACAATCAACTCTATAGTTTATGGATTGCAATATTTATTTCTGGTAAGGTAGTATAGTGGATAAATCAATATTATGAACAAGATTTACACTTAAAAATAACTGGTAGATGTTTTAAATACTAACTTGTGAAATTCTGTTTTAAAATATTTGTGGTATCATTTTGTTCTCTGCATACCAAGTTTCTGGCAACTAAGTGGCAGAAAATTCTAGTTTCTATAGTACATGCATGTGCCTAGCTTTATTAGAAATAAGCTGTGTTCTCAGAATAATCCAATGTGTACTTGGCACATTCTAAAGACTGTATTTCTTTTGTCTCTCTCCTCTTGAGTTCAGAATAATCACTAATACCAGCTAAAGGACACACTAGCTTCGAGATCTTTCAGTAAGAACGACACACACTGTTTCTGTTCATATTAATTTGCACCAGACTTTTCTGCATGTGCAGGGTGGAGAGATCTGGGAAGGGCAATGGGCAAAATATTTTACAGATGTCAACGTTCAATAGAATCTTTGTATTGTATTATCTGAATTTCATTGTTTTTTGCAGCATTGTACTTTAACTAAAAGAGAAGGAAAGGTGCTTTGAACTTGTCACAACTTGCAATTTGTGTACAGATAAGTTGCAGATCAAAGTTTAATCAGTGCTTAAACATTTTTGTTACATTTTATGAAAGGATGGTCAGTTATGGTCATCAGGTATGCTAAAGACTGATAACTATGGGACATTGAGGATATAGGGCCATTATGTGGTAACAGGATGACATAGAACAATTACAAGGTGGACGTTCCAAGAGAAAAATATTCCACTAAAAAGGGACTGAAAAAAGTTAAACTTGTGAAGGAGGGATTATGCATAAGAATTTATCTTTGAAAGTAATACATTTTTCTCAAAAATTTCCAATGTAAATGATCAGTGTGACTTTGACATATACGTATATAGCACATAACAGTAGTCTGAACAGTAAGCATACGATTGGCTACACTGAATGAGAGTAAGATAGGGTAGTGCAATTATTGGATTTCTGGCATGGGATGATCCATTATCCTGGCTAGTAGGTATTGGGGGATAAAGGATATAGGTGCCCCTGCTTTTGTAAAAATTGCTAAATTCTGAAATTTTTAGAGCTTTACCTACATTGTGTTTGGATAGAGTACATGCAGTGATATTAAAAAGTCTGGTAATTATGCACACAATCCAGAAAATGTAGGGGAAAAGAATACATCTCATTCCACATTACACTTTCCATTTCATATAAACACCAAAATTATTTGTTGTTGACAGAATTATAACTTAATACTTTGTGTGCTACAACTTATATTGTAATAATGCTACTAGCACACAAATTTAAATTTAGTAAGTGAAAATTGCTTTGTTCCCCTAGAAAACAGCATATTAACAAAAGCTGGACTCTTTATTAATTTTCTGTGATCATTATTTAAAGACACTAACTTTGAGTGATGCCAATGTGCAAGAAAATCCATGATTTTTTCAATCACGTTGTTGTAGATCCAGTTTATTAAGAACATACCTACTTTGAATAAGATTTTAGGTGCCGTTCACCATTTATGAGTCCCAATACTGATCACTGCCTCCAAAAGTGTATTTAATAACATTAAAAGATGGAGCATGACTCATTACATTATACTAGAGCTATTATATCAATATTATGTTGCTCTGCCCCTATCTTCATGCAACTGCTTGTAATAGTGACAACTTTCTTTATTCTGTTACTAGTGGTGATGGGATTGAACCCTGGAACTTTAGTATAGTAGGCTAGTACACTAACTACTAGATCAGGACCAACTCCAAAAATGTCATGTATTTCAAACATGCCGGAGACAATGGACAGCTTTCATAACATAACTGTCACAGACTTTAGGAAATCAATATAGCCATTGATACGATTTAAACAACTTAATATCGTAAATAGTATTTACAGTCCTTCTATATTTTAATTCAATGGCATACTTAAGTGGGGGACAGAAAGAAGATACTGCTCTGGTAGCTAGTATCTTCTTTCAGTGCACATTTTATATATCAAGTTTCCAGACATTTCAGACAAGGTCAGTAAGTAGTATACTTTGAGTATGTAATTTCATTTCTCTTATTGTAAGGACAGATTATATTAAGTCATTGGCAAATGACTTTCACAATGTAAGGACACATACAGTTTACTCCACAGAAACTCATATTAGGGGTTCTTGAATATTAAATTTTCTTTTTGCGATTTATAAATTATCAGTGGAAATAAAATTAGTAATTACATATTTACATTCAAAACCAATATCATTTCTGAATGAGAAAATAATTTTTACATCTTTGCAAGGTTCAACATATTGATTTGTAAGTAACTTTATGAACAAATGAAGTGTGATATTTTATTGCCATTCATTTTTATCCTGATTCATATGGTGTATAGTTCTTTGTTTTGGTATGACAAACATATCAACATGCATTTCATAAACATGGAGCTCTTTCAGGAAACATCTTGGGTCAGAATGAAATGACTTATCATATTATTTGCATCAGCTTGATGATGACTGTAACTGTAGATGCCCTGTGTTCCATAAAACTCTTCTTGGAGTATGCAATTCTTGAGTGGCAAGAACTGGAAGATGTGTCAGACACTTCTGGCTAGTGAAATGTTGAACAAATGCAGCAAACTTTGAACATTAAATTCAGTAAAAAAATATGTAACAAATCCTCATATTAGAGTGAAACATAATAACACAATTAACATGTATGAATGTTGCATATATTATATTTTATTAAACTAGTCTATATCAGTATAGTGATAACAACTTGTTCAGCAATGCACACGGTACGGTTATGTATTTTACCATTTTTTTATAGCTTGCTATTTACTGAGCACATTTGTTTCTTTCTTATAGAACATTTTATGTAAAAATATACTTCATACAGAATTCAGAGATTTCACAAATGGTATAGGATATTTTGACAAAAGAGCATCTGAAAACAAAATGTAAATGTATAATTAATGAGCATCAGTTGATTGAGCAAATTAAAAAAAAACACTCTGAAGGTGTGTGTGTCCAAATTATATAGTGACAGTCACAGCCAACTCCTTTCAATGGAGTATTCTAGGATTCACTGTACCATTAAAATATTGTATTTTGAAAGTATTTTCTGTTACACCAAAAGCAAAGCCCACTTTACCCTGTTTATTATGGTTATCATGTAAATTTAATATTTCAGTTGCTGCCACTCCTCCATCCCCAAGATTTTTATCAGACTACTGCTAAAAAGGACTTTACATAACACTTATACTGTTAGATGAACAAATTAATGTCATAATGTTTTAAATTCTGATGTTAAATTGACTGCATAGGGTAGACAAAGCTGTCAGTTTGTATCTATGCATTTATATTTTTAAGAGAAATTAATTAAAATGCTTATACAGGGAAGGAAGCAGATGCTAGTTCATATTTTGCTGCTGTACACATTATTCAGTCCCAAGTATGAATCAATCAGGCAGTTAGTTGCTAATTATTATCAAGCCTTAATGAAATTTAATAATAATTCATATTGTATAAAATGATAAATTGAAATTATATTCACTTTATTTCCTCAAAACTGAATCCATTTCTCTTTCATAATTACATAAGTGCTTTCACTGCTACCAAATTCAAAAGTGATTAGTATAAAACAGCATTCCTGGATTACATATAACACTCTGTGATTCGTATAAATGTAATGATTGTTTATACTTTGCTCGTTACTGTGTACATAATCTTTTAGGACATTTGTTATATTCTTGTTTTTTGGTAAGTCATCGAAGTTGATTACTTTTTCCAGACAGTCTGTTTAATGGGAAAAAATTTCACTAATGAAAGGGTTAAGACGCATATACATTAGAATTCAGAACCAGTTCAGGAAAGACATTACTTAAGTTAAAAACAATGTAGCACGCATAAAGGAAAGGTAAATTATACAGTTCTTTGTTTTCACATAGGAGCCGAATCCCGAGGATCCACTGAACAAGGAAGCTGCAGAAGTGCTTCAGAACAACAGGCGCCTTTTTGAACAAAATGTTCAGAAAGCAATGAGGGGTGGCTATGTTGGTTCAGTGTACTTTGAAAGGTGTTTAAAGTGATAGGTATTACACAGAAAATGAACTATTTCAAGACAGTTGATGGCTGACAAGATTCTACCCGAGGAAATTGCAACTTATTTCTTAGAGGTTGAAGGGAGCCTGTTTCAGCCATTGCAGGATGATACATGTGAGCAGTATTGGATTTGTGCATATAATTGCTTTACACATAATATCTGAACCATAAACACTAGGAAATGTCATCTTCTAAGTTAAGACCGACAGAACTGTTGTGCATACTTTTAATTCACTTACATAAACTGCAATGAAGAAAGCCTTTTTAAGTGTGTAAGCAGTTTGCACACACAAATGCTGCATCCCTATTGAATGAATTTTAATTATGTTTATGAAAATTATGGTCTTTGTGTTTGAACAATTTTTGTTTAATATTTGTGTGGTTTCTTGGTCTGTAGTTTCCCCAGGAGAATGAATGGTTGTTTCAGTAGGATTTCATTCTGTTGGAATAAAGTTAAGATTTTGTTATCAAAAGAATTTTCAATCTGCTGTTTTAGCTTCAAACTGTCAAAATTCAGTGAGCCTGTTACCAAAGCTAATGCATTTCTTTGGCTACTAATTAGTACATTGTAGGCTGTTTCATAAATTTATTCTGCCAAATAAATTGATAGTGATAAAAGTTTGACAGGGTGTTTAGTTTCACTTTGTTTATTATGTTCAGATAAGTAAAAGCTCAGTCCAGATCCATGATATCCTTGTCAGAATCCTGCCATTTACAATGTTTTGTTTACAGCTATTCAAGTGTCAAGACCTCATGACTAATAATGGATGTTCACCATGTTTTGGCATTTAAACAGCACACATATAAAGCCAGTTGGATAAAAGTTACTTTATACAGTTCAGAAAATAGATATTTAAGCATAATTATCACTCCAATGCATGTGGTTTTCACCCTCTTTCAAATTTATAATATTAAGCAAGACATATTGAATATCAGAAACATCTAAGAAGTGCCAATTATATAATTCTGACAAAGCGTTCAATGCAGCTATGATATGATACAACTTATGTAAAAAGGGGGGGGGGGGTCCTTAAAAGAGTCAAGCTAGTATAGGCTTGAAGTAGAAAACCTTACAGAACTAAATTTTGAAGCACCATACACCAGTGATCTACCATAAATATTTTCTTATTAAACAATCTATGTTTAAATATAACAGGAATAACTCCATGTACGGTGGAGATGTAATATTCCTAGTGGTGTGTTTGCAAGTACTCCTACTTTCCGACCTACAGTTTCACTTTGAAACTGTATTTTAGTATAAGGTCCAGAATTCTAATTTTATACAGTGGTGTCTCATCCAAGGCACATTCCTTTGATTCTAAAACAGGCCTTCAACATATTTATTTAAGCATGTCAGCAACCATGTTGAGTACCTGAATCACACCATGTTTGTACACTTTTATCATATTGGGCTCTGATATTGGTGGAAACAACCTCAAGCCTAATTCCTTTGTCACAGACTAAAACTACTTATGAAGCATTTTCAGATATAGGAACCCAAACTGTAACCTGCATTTAACCCCAATTCATCCTTTAGCCTCTACATTTATATTGGTTCAGGCTTAGTTCCACAATAAATATGACTGAATAAATAATACAAATTTAGGTACTAGGATCTCAAAGTTAATAGTACCTACTTAATTTACAATCTGTGTTGAATGATGTAAGTGGGAAATCAATGGCAAAAATGACATGCTGGGTGGCAATTGAGTATTAAAAATTGCAGGGAGCCAATACTTTGTTTTGTTACAAGTAGTCAGTTTCAAAGAGAAAAATAATATAAAGCCATTAAACTCCATGCATAAACATTCATAAGTGGACAATAATTAGACACACTGGAAAATGTTACAATATCCTGATACATTCAGTATTATACATTCTTCTAAAATGTATTTTCAATTTATGAAACTTCACTTGTTTGAGACTTCTGTTATATTTGCACTTCAGAAGTAACATGAATGTATACTTTTACTGTAGTATTAAATTTTGCACAATGTGAATGTATTTTTACATACTTTTAATTTAATTACAGTATGTTCAATGGACAAAAATTTCACTAGGATCTATGCACATGTAACACATTTCCCTCTTGCATGACAGTAAAAAAAGTGCTGCAAATTGTCACAGATGTCCAATATATAAACTGTCACTATCATCAGAAGATACTCTATCGTCCCAAGGGGGTTCCACCAAAATTAAAAGAAGCAGGCACCGTCTGTTGATTGAATACATAACCTGAAATAGAAAAATAATACCAAGTACACGGTTAAACTTCCAGTCATTATTTACAAAAGGCTTGCAAGTCCCTCAAGAAACAATTTATGCATTAAGGCATGAATATTCCACAATTGAATACATGATACCAAGAGAAGTGTACATAGTTATATGGAGGGTGTTGATGCATTCAATTCACAATTTTAAAAACTTCCAAAGTCATAGGGAAACCCATATCTATTATACAGAATCTACCATTTAAAACACGACCCAATAACAATTATGCACTGCTACTGTACTGATACATAACAGGGAGTTCTTTATTGAATCATTGCACCATGTGTGTGGCTTTGACATCATCACCCAAACAAAATCTATGGCCCTTTAGCAGCGTCATGACTAAACACGTGGAAGTCACAATGACAGGTGCAGGTGTTTGGAACAGTGTAAGATATGGGTATAGGCAATGCCACACTTGTCATTTTGTGCAGATGTGAGAAATGATCTCTTTGAAGGGACAACATATACAGTGAAACCTCGATGCATCGTTTTTGGCGGGGGTGGGAAAATAAAACGATGAATACGGGAAAACGATAGATGCGGGAAAGCATTACAAATTTAAAAAAAAACAATGTTTCTCTTTCAAAGTTACTTCTTTTTACCAAAAAAGTCTTTAATGGACAACTGGTTTGTCGAAACTTTACGTTTTAGACCAAACAGAGCACTTTCCACGTTCAAAATGTTTTCCTCGTCACGTTCACTAATATTATGCGCATAAAAGAACGACTTCACTTTCGCCAATGCAGCGTGCGCTTCGGCAAACCTCGGCAAAGCTTCGGGCTCGCATTCGTCGTCTTCCACTTCCTCACCTCTCCCACCCCCTTCGCGAATAACAGGAAGAATGGAAATACTATTACTGCCGAACTCAACGAAACGTAGCTGTAGAAGACCCAGAACCGCTGGAAACGAGATGAACCAGAAGAATGAAAAGTGCCGCCAGTCTTTCCTTTGTACTTATAATAAAAGCATTTGTGAAGAACTTCACACTGCACATGCCATCTGGCATCGCTGGAACGAAATATGAATGCACCCTAATTAAACTCGTGAAATTTCTGACAATTTCCACCTATCACCCCTGTACCCCTGACCCTTCATTCCAAAGACTGTGCTGGTTGGGCGACATAACAGGTTACCACTACTGTGTATTCCAAAAACATTGTGCGTCTTTCGGTATTAATTTATCTCAAAACCCAGCATTTTAAATTCTCAGAAACGATCATTGCGGGAAAATTGTGGGCCGGGACTAAGATTTTTGAACGATCGATGCGATAAAACGATAGTTCGAGGAACGATAGAAGCGGGAAAATGTAACATTATTTTATATGGGATGTATTCGGGACCGAACAAAACGGACGATGCATCCGGGAAAACGATAGTTCCGGGAACGATGGATAGAGGTTTCACTGTATTACAGGCATTTGAAAACAAAGTGCTGAGAAAATTTTTTGGCCCTAAGAACGATAAAGTATGAGGCCAAATTAGGATATTACATAATCTAGTATTGTCTGGGCTGGGCTAGGATGGGGCAGACAAGAAATACAAGCAGATTTTGTAGGTAAGTGTAGGATATCTGCCTGGAAGACCAACAAGGACATTTTATAACATGTATCTTAAGGCATAGGTTATGAGATGGATTGATTTAGTTCAGGGTTGTATTTGTGGTGCTGAACTTTGGGTTCTGCCAACAATACATTGTGGTATGAGGATTAGGAAGTCTTGTCTCATATGTCATTTGAATTTTTCAACAGAATGAAATATTCAATGCAACAAATTAAAAATTGTTTCCACAATTACTTGCCTCCACTTTGTTCTATCCTCTTGCTTTCAGCAGCTGCCTTCCTTTGATCTGCAAGCACCATTACTTCCTGTAGTGCTTTCTGCTGTTCTGTGGTCAAGTTGGCTGTTAAAATCTGATACCATGCAGGATCACTAGCCTGAATGTCTGAAAAACACACAATGACAGCACCTGAAATTTTATGGACATATCCTTCTTTGAAAAAACTGAGCAGCCTATAAAACAATGTTATGTTAAGAAATTGTGAAACAATGAACCTCACAGGCCTATTAAGGTCATTGGTATTGAGAAGTTCTGGTAGGACTAAGCTCCACCTACAATATTTTTTTTTAAAGAATACCTACTTTGCAAAACTTCTTTGAATACAATGTACTCATCAACATTACAATTTCCTTCATCTAGAGGGGTTGTATAGCTTTCCAAAGCAGTCTCCTCATTTACTTCATAGTCATCATCACTACCATCATCCGTATCTTCGTCCTGTTAAAGAATAACCATGTGTAAGTAATGATGAATACATTTATAGAGAGAAAATAAGTATTTTTTTCATGAAATCACTTATATTACTATTTGTAATATATAACATATTTAAGACATCTTCAAAAGATTAATTTAAGTGCATGTTCAAAATGTATCTCTACCAGCAACGATACAAAAAATGACAAGATTTTGTAAAGTTATGGAGGTTACAAAGCAGAGTTTCAGAAACTATTTGTCTCCACAACCCTTTTTGGGTATACATACTCTTTAGAGGAAAGAGAAGAATGATACAGAAGTAAAAGAAGGTAAAAAAGTGGGCAGTCTTACAATGATCTAAGTCACTCCCTGGTAACAGAACTCGCAGCTTTAACGCTGACAACACCAAAGCCTGCCACCGGTCACAATCCTGAGCTAACTCCATCCATTTGCGATCCTCACAGCCCACCTCCCTAAGATGCATCTTGATGTTATCCTCCCATCTCCTTCTTGGTCTGCCCAGTGGTTATTTTCCAGGAGGATTCCCTACCAAAATTCTGTATGCAAGGGATGCCTCCCTGAGTGTGCTATGTCCAGCCTAACGAAGCCTCCTAGACTTCTCTATCCTCACTATGCTAGTAACCCGTAAAATTCACACAGCTTCTTGTTATGCTGTATTCTAAATTCCCCACTTATTTCACCCCTCCTAAGTCCAAATATCCTCCTGAGCACCTTGTTTTCAATTACTTGTAATCTGCGTTCTTCTCCATGTTTCACAACCATCTAGATTACATAAATGAAAACGACAAAGTAATATAAATTTAGACCTAGAAAATGTTATGTTGCCAAGTAACAGCCCAAAAATATTGAATGTCAAACACTTAAATATCATATAATGTAAATGGAAACATTTCTCGTCCCAAACTTCCCTCTTTGGGATGGAAGAAGAAAATACTGAAGATGTAGCTGGTGTCATGAATCTACAGCCATTGTGAATGCAGAGTTTCTTTCTGCCCATGCCATATATTTTGTCTTAATGCACTTCTGAACCATCCATGGCAATACACTAGTTGTTTTTTGACGTAAATACGTCTATAAGGAAGGGTCATTCGGCAAAAGTGTAACGAAAAAGATCCAATAACAATGGTTACCTAGGGAACGTCGTCTGTTTACTCGGCATTATTGTTACCTACGAAACGTCGTCTGTTTACTCAACATTATTGTTACCTAAGAAACGTCATCTGTTTACTTGGCATTGTTGTGTTACCTAGGAAACGTTACTTGGCATTGTGTTACATTACTTTCGTTATTGCGGCAAGAACTGAGCTGTGAATCGCTTATAGAAGAAATGGGTCGTGGAGTAGATAATTGTGTGCTGGTAAAAACGTTTTACAATATCATAAGTACTTATCTTATATAAGAATTATTAAGTAATCTGTTGTTGCGTTAGTTTGTTGTGTCATACTATGTACAAGATGGATGACATTGATGCTAAAAGACTCCATAAAGCAGAATATATGAGACAGTACAGAAAACGTAAAAAAAATAGAAGTATTAGATAATGAACCCAAGGTTCCCAAAGAAATACCAAAAACTAATGCTGAACGTATAAGGTAATATAGAAATCGCTAGAAGCAATTAGTGCAAGTTAATGCTTCCACATCATTAGCAAGTACAAGCGTTCCTACAAGAATCGCACAACCAAGGTATGACAATGCAACAGAATATTTTCATAAGCAATTTATGCGTGAGGAACAAAGAGCAGGCGGAGTGGCTATGTACGAGAAACATGGAGCAACTACCATGGCTACCCCACATCTGTTGATGAAGCTACCTAAGGAGGATGGAGTAGATTACAGAATAGCTGCAGCTGAAAACAGAGGTGATATATGTGTGGCAGAGTGTATGGTCAATGGTGAAAAAGTTTTAATTGTAACCCTGTATATTTGTAACCACACACCTATTGATGGTTGTAAGAGATTTATTTTGAGTCATTTGAGAAATTATACAAAGATGTTTTCAGTTATGGTCACTGAAGATCCTAATACAATGCCGATAATATGGACAGGAGATTTTAACATTGATTTAAAGAAGGAGGAAAATCAAAGCTTTGTCACATTTATGGAGGAAACGTTTGGCGATGTCAAATCCTGAATGTAGTACTACTAGATCAAAATCCTGTATAGATATGGTGTTTGCACGAAATGTTGATACTTTAAAGTGCACAAATTTAAAACATATTTCAGGTACCACAGACCCATCTTAAGCATAACTAATTCAGGTTAAATAAGCAATGTCTTAATCAAAATTTACTCAATTGTAAAACATGTATAAAATAAATATTTAGAATAAAGCCAATATATAAACTTCCTTTCCATATAGACGTATTTACGTCAAATTCTCCAGAACCCTGGTTCCACTATCACTTTTTTTTGAACTGATTTATGTCCAGCTTTACAATAGTAATAGCAGTGAAACACATTTTTCAATACTATTCTGCAAAAGATATAACTATGTTACTTGCAGCATTTCAAAATAAAGCTCACAATAATAGCTACCATTTTGCTATGTTAAAGTTATATCTCATTTATCAAAATAAGACTCTTCCCTCATTTGTAGTTGTGGTTCAAAACACCACTTGTTTCTAAAGAGCAGTGACCTCAACTCTGAAAATAATGTTACTGAAGTACTTCACATTTGCACTGATCTACTCCAGCACAAATGACACAAACTTGAGATTTTCAGACATTCAACTAAATGTACAGAAGTTGAAAATACACATGAACCACGTATGATCATTCATATGCTTAACAGACTACTGGTCTGCTGGATGGATTCTTTTGGGCTGAAATAAAATGATTACCTCACATGTTCAATGTTGTCTTGTGATGTCCTTGATCTGTTGGATAAATGTCCTTTAACAACATTTTCCACATCTTAGAATTGCTGATACTACTAACAATAGTGTTATAATTAGGAGCACATCTTCCACATACTCACCAAACGTTTCTTTGAACACTCACTTGGTGGTGATGCCATAATTGATTGTTCCTGTCTCCTGCCTTTTCAATGCAAAGTACCATGCACTAAGTAAAAGGACATGCATGTATACCAAAAAAATATCAAATTTTTGAATCTATAGCATAAATAAATATGAATGTATACCACCCTGACATACTTTTCTTGTGCTTCAAATGGCAATGTGTAACATAACTGTGGTATTAATGGAGTGTAACACTAATTCATCTCTCAAAATATTTCTAATGAACATATTTTATCCACAGAGTAATCCAAAAACATAACAGCTCAGAGACAGACTTTATAATACCATTCTTATGCTACTGCGAAAAGCACTGAACACGTGACATTCAGTAAAGATATGAGAGAAACAATGTTGGCCTATTTTTAGGTAATGACCCAGCATTTTGACCGTGGAAACACCAAACAAATATTTTAAAAAAATTAATGAAACAAAATAACCAGTCAGAACAGCTGGCTTCAAGAATAAAGCATACATACTCCCAAATATGGGTAAGACATGCCAACAACTGGCAATCAAATAATCTTATTAAAGAATGTCCTTTCAATTTTGAATACATTCAGCATGGCTTACATGCTGAACTCTGTTCAATATTCAATGGCACTAATGAGTTCCAGTAGATTATTCTTTTTAATTAATGCAGTCTAAATTCATAACCAAATATGCAATACTGTGCTCAACGTTCAACGAAAACATGTCCCATGATGGGACACAAACCACAATTTTCAATTTCTAGGCAGATGTATTTCATATCTATCAAGCAGATGTGTGAGCATTTGCTCTCAAACCTGCATAGGGAATAAAAACTGTTTGTAGTAATCTACTCAGCAATTTTTCCTCAAAGAATGCAATACCAGATCATACCTGAATATAAGCCGTTATGTTGAATGGACTACCATCTCTGCCTTTTGTTACCTTTTCCTGTAATTTTTCTAGGTATTCCTGATTCGTATCATCTATTTCATCTTCATCACTTGACAAAACTTCTGAAACAGAAATAACATTGTTATATGGCCTTCAATAAAACTGGGGTTTCATATCATGTATACTGACATTCAGAGTATAAGCAGATATTTGATCTGACATCACCAAGTCCTTAACATAAACCAATTGTAGAATCATAATATATATATACTTAGAAAAGTAAATTTTGCTGCTTCCAATAAAAAAAATCCTCTCCCAAGAGAAATTACTAGGAGTTCACTAATAAGTGCAATGAAGTAACCCAAGCCAATGAAGTTAAGCGTGATGTAATTACAAGAAATTTCTGTATTCCATGTGAACAGACTGTGACAAGACTTTTGTAAAACAGCAGGTGACTTGAGTCTGTCATGTCCAGGGAAGAATCACTCAAAATCAGTTTCTAGAAACTTTGAAAAATGGGTGGCACAAACTTATGCAAAGTATGCCAGGAAGAATATTACCGTGGTGGATAATGCCCTTAATCATATTGTGGTGCACATACAGAGCAAGCCACAAAATTATTTTTTCGCTAAAAAGAAACAATATTCCTTTTGTAAGCACAATGCAAAAAAGCACAATTCTACAAAATTTGGACAAAATGTTCTTAATATCAGAGAAGTTACAGCCATTTAGTCCAAGCATAGACTTTCTGTGGACTTGAAGCCCTGCTATATCTGACCCCAAGCTGTTTAAATCCTCTGCTGCCGACAGGTTGAAACAAACTTCAGAATGAAAATGGTAGAATATTCAAATAGATGACCTACACAAGAAAGTATCTTCATGTGGTTGAACTGGAACTGTGATACAAGAATCCTGCATAACTCAAAATTTTGCATTTTGTGTATTAATGCATCCAGTTTTGTTTTAAATCATACAATGTAATACAGAATCCAATCAACATTTTCTTGTACTGCTCATGACAAAAGCCACTTTCCTCTACCATGCACTCTTCAGAACATCCACCAAAATTTCCATCAGATATATATGGACGGTCAATCCTTCAAAGCATTCACATGGAATTTTCTTACCAATAGAAAGGTGAACAGTGTATAACACATCACACAACAAACAATATAAACTAATCTGATATGAACCTTGATCAATGTCAGATTCTATATCCTCCTCCTCTTCTTCTCCTTCTTGGGCCTTGGCTGCAACATAAAATAGTACACATTAAAAAACATTAGCTTTCAAGCTACCACAGTGCTTTATTATGCATCTGAGCTGCCATAGTGCTTGTTATGCATATACAAATACAAATGTAACTAACCTACATATGCTCTCTTCAGGCCATCAAACAGGAGGATGAGTGAAGGAATGATCTGTGCAGCACACTCGTTCACTGCAAGGGGTCGAGCAGCAGACGAGTTCAAAAGTGTACACAAACCGAGCACACAGAGTTTTCTGTCATGGAGGCTATTGCAAACAACACCTTAAATTTAATTACATTACTTTGATAATTATCGAAACATACAACTCTCTCACACACACAAAAAAATCGCTGCTTCTGCAGTAAAAAACAAACATACCATACAATGCTTAATGTAATGTAAAAAGGAATTTAATGGTCAAAAAGAAATTAGCAATATAAACATACGGAAGGAATAAATAATTTAGTTAAGTAGCATACTAGGGCTAAATACAGAATTTATTTAATCTATACTGTACTGATATAAAGAACAGTTTGATGTTTATGGTTGTGTTTGCTTATGTTCTGAGAGGCCTACAGGTATCAATTATGATGCCAGATGGCAGAATGTCCTATTTTACAAGTGTGGCTACCATCAGGCAGTGTTTATAAATACTTCTTGAATGACAAAGACTTCTAAATAACATCAAGGGAAAGGTGTGAGAAAGGGGAAGTAGATATATGTGTGTAATAAATCATTCCCCATTGAATTCCAAAAGGCCTCTTCCATTAGTCTATAACTCATGCTGAATACATAAATTACCAGTTCTTAATGACCAAACTAAAACACCACGTTATATGTAAAATAATGTTTTGAAACATAAAGACAGCAAAATCTATGTGATAAAAACTGAGGGACCAACAATTTTTAACTTCTCTATTAAGTTCATTATAGGGAACACACAGCCAGAGTAAATATAGTATTTTACCCTACTTGGCATTTTCTTTGTTGTATGAAGGTCTTCATTACAGACAAGTATATAAGTTTTTTACTATATTATCCAGAGTACTTTGAATAAATGCAATAAGCTGAAATAATGGAATAGTTCCTATTGCCGACGACTCACAACTATACATAATCTGAACTGCAGTATATATTTCAGCAATCATAACATGAAGAACAAACACATGGGTGACAATGAAGAAAAATACTACAAGGCTGCAAATAATCAATGTTGAGATAAATGTTGAAGACAAAATAATTGTATGTATTAAACTGCATACTTATATTAAGGAACACTTTATTAACTTACAGACATTTTGATAATCAGGATTCAAATTTTCAAGCTCCTGGGGGAAAGAAACTGTCAATGTACTAGAAACTGGAAATTAAATTTGTTCTTCTGACTGTCCTGTGTTAAAATCCTGTATCTTCATCTCAGCTCCATGAAAAATTTAACAATCAATGTAACTTTCTATATGAGCTTGCATAGCTCAGTCAGTATAGTGACTGGCTACAGAGGACTTTTCCTCCAGCCTCTGTGTCCAGACAGGTTCTGGGTCCCACCCAGCCTCCTATCCAATGGGTACCGGAGTCCTTTCCCTGGGGTAAAGCACAGCTGGGGCATGATGCTGACCACTCTCCCCCATCTAGTGCCAAGATCAAGAATGAGTAGGAGCTATACCACCTCTCCCCCCAAGTGCCTACATGGCATTTAGTGGGACAGTTTTACTTTATCTTTTTTATAACTTTCCATGCCATTAAAATAGGCAACACACTCTTCTCTACATCCAAACAAATCTACGTAATACAAACTGCAAATATGTAAAACCATTTCATATTTGTAATACTTCTGAGAAGTATAATAGAGTGAACACAAAGGATTTGACACTGGTCTTCTGGCTTGTAATTCTATGCAGACTTATAGGCAGAAAATTAATATTTCAGAGAAACAGTCTGAATCTTTTGGGCTGAAGATAGAGATAGCATGTTTCTTTGAAAAACACATATCTACACACAAGTCCACACAGTGTCAAACCCAGAAGACCCACGTGGAAACTTAAAACCTTGCATACCATGCAGTGTTGAATATTTATCTAAAATATATAAAATCATGCATACAAACAAAACTGTTTACACATGGAAACCCCAAATTGTATGAGAATGAATTTGCCAACTTAAAATTAATAAACCTCTGATTATCTGTAATAAAATCTATGACACCATTACCCAAGGAAGCAATCTGTGTCATGAATCCACTGTTTGATGAAGTGTGATGTTATGGATTCTGTGGGAGACACAGCTAACTGCAGTTTCTCCAGTGTCTCAAACAGCAACTGAGGGTTATAATACAATGCTGCTATAACAACTTGGAGGCACATTGTACGTAATTCAGATGTTTTCACTTCACGTGTCAGTCTTTGTAGAACAAGCTCAACAAACGACGGTATGCACTGAAATAAAACAAATTTTCCTCTGAAACAGTTACAATAAATATATACAAATTAGTATGAATATTACTTCAGAGCAAACATAGGTACGGAAACATTCTTCACAAGAAAACACATCACCATATCACAAATGATACTCCAGTAAAACACAGAAATTGAGTTAAGTTAAATATACCAATGAGTGACATTTAATTCACAATTTCATTGCATTCCCTTAACAGCTACAATTATAACACAATTTAATGTTTTCATCAAATTTGAAAGGAATCACCTATGAAGAGGAGCTGTACCTGAACATAACACACTGCTACAAAACAATAATTTTGCTTTTACCTGATCAATATGCCCCTTACACTGCAAGATGATAACTTCCAACAACTTAGATGCATGACATTCTGGATCCTCGCCTGCATCTCCTGTAAGGATCTGAAAACAGTGATGTACAAATATCTTACATTAAATGTAACATAAAACACAGAATCCAAAACTCGAACATGAAGTTACTGCATCTGCACAATAAAGCAGGCTGAATAATAACCCTGCCATCCCCCCAAACCCAAAAAGAGAGCTGACCAAACTCAAAACTTATGATCACCTGTACAATGAATAGCAAATACTGCACGATATACATAATTTTTATACATCCTGACCATACGCTGCACCCTCTGGTCAGTTTCACACTGCAGCTTTACTTCTAAAGCAAGCATCTCAACCATATTTTGGTGAATCTGCAGTGCTGTATTTAATATATACTCATATTACAATGGATATACACATCAGTAAAATATTAAAGAAAAAAATCCCCCTGAAAATAACAGTAGGTGGTAACGTGATTGTATCAATTGATCTCTGTATCTAAGTACGTTATCTATCAGCCAATGAACCTATCTATCTATATACATATCTTTAAAAATTAGTATTACTCCACATAAAGCCAAGTGCCAGGTCAAAGAGTAAATGCCTAACTCAGGACTTGTACTGCTTGGTCAGGACTATGGCACATCTCATGGGACAATGAGATGCCAGTGGCATTTTAACACATAGTTAATTCAAAACTCAAAATAATTTTTCAACATCCACGTCTGTGTGCTATCTCTACTGTACTGAAAATGTTTGGACTCTTTTACCACATTAGAGGAACCTTGGATATCCAAAATGTAGGGCAAATTTTTTGAGCATTTTTGAAGAGAAAATGTACCCTTATACACTGGAAAACACAGTACAGGTAAACCTCGACTTGCGCCGATTCAGAATAATACGGCTTTTGTGCACAACAGTCACGTGAGCATTGGACACTCTTCACGGCAAGTCATTTGTGTTCAGCCTGATGAGGGAGTAAGGAAAAATGCGCTCATTTCGCTTCTTGTTGACACATTGAATGTGCTGAAAACTGTGTGCTAAATGTGTTTGTGTTGTTGTTCGACCACTATTCTGCAGTAGCAACTGTTTTATATTTATAAATTGTAGAAGAGCCACCATGCCTGGTAAGAGAAGTGAATGTGTTGCTAAGAAGTTGCGTAGGTCTATTGCGTAAGAATATAAGATAGACGTAATTCGTAGAATAGAAGGTGGTGATACCCGTCGTAATGTGTGCAGAAGTATGAAGTTGCCTCCTTCCACAATGACTACCATAATGAAAAATTCATATAAAATAAAACAGTCAATGCAACAGGCTACGAGAGTAAGTGCAATGCAAGTGAGTTATAGCAGAAGCAAACTTTTAGAAAGAACGGAGAAATTACTGTTGCTATGGGTGGATGACATGAATCAAAAAAACATTCCCTTGACTGAAATTGCTATCACGGATAAGGCGAAGTCAATTTTTGAGGGACTTGAGTCGTCAATGTTTGGGTGCCAGGAATGCGTGCCATTGACTTCCCATTGATTTACATTATAAAAAGAGTTTAAATTTTCTCCGATTCCATTTACGCTGGTTCGTCCAGGAACGCATTCCCGGCATAAATCAGTTTACCTGTACTTATTAAAGTAACAGTGCTATCAGACACTTACAGCTTTGCACATGTTGTACATAGCCAATACATAGTTTTCATTCGATAAGAAGACAGGTGTGTCTACTGTTACATAGTTGTGAAGCGCAGGCATCATGTCAGTAAAGTAGTCAAAACCATCCTTCTGAAACACCTGCAAATACAAAAGATTTTTATTTTTTTCAGGGTTAAATGAAATGACTACTATAAAATACAATTACCACTGCACATTCTTACATGTGAATAACAGGATCAATGAACATTTTATTCAAGCAGAAGCAAGAGTTGAAAAATGGTTCATACTCCATGTTTATACATTGCATAATATTTCTAGCATGTAAATTGTATCTTGACACACATCTTCCAAACATGCAACAAATATTAAATTTTAGACCAGGACAAGTTTATTTTAGAATGTTAGAATACAAATCCCAAGAGAAGTAATGGCCAAGGAGAAGTGCTATCAGAGTTATGAGCGGAGAAAAGACATTATGAAATTTATTATGTAAACTTCATAAGGCAGACTTACACACAAAATTCACATAAAATTTTTAAAATAAAGTGATTTAAGAAACAAAAGAAAATCCTTAGAAACCTAAATAATTTTTTATTCCCAATCGAGTGATGTTTGAGAATCTCCAGATTTGTGCACATATATAAAAATATTGAGCCTGTCTGTAAATTAATGTACTAACTTCATTTATTACAGAGTGAAGAAATTCCTTGCCTATTAGGGAACTTGAAGATCTTAGGAAAAAATATGCTGTTGGGATCTGGATTGGATTCATCTGGCTCAGGACAGCGAACTCGTGAACATGGTAAATATACTCCAGGTTCCATAAAAGCTGAAGAATTTGACTGACCAAATATTAGCTTCTCAAGAACTCTGCTGCATGGAGTTGGTCAGTCACTTACCTGATACATGAGCTCCAAGACTTTCCACATGTCAGGTGAAATACTTTTACTTGTTAGATCATAAACTAGGGACAGTGCCTCCTCATAAAATTCTGTAATCAAGAGAAAGCTATAAGCATTACCGAAGTCTGGAGGTAAAGGAACATACCAATAATTAGACAAGGGTTTCAACACCACAACAGTGAGCAAACGCAATACTTACCCATAACACTCTGAGAAAAGATATGTCCTACCACCTGCAGTACCGTGGGTTGTAGCTGTGCCATGACCTCTGGCTGGTCCTCCATCACAGTTAGCAATGTTTCAATAGTATTCAGTAAGCCCATTGCAGTGATGGCCTTCTCATCTGAACCTTCATCAGTCTCTAGCACTTGGCTAAATGTTGTTGCCTTCAAAAACAGGAAGTCAATGCATTAAACTTTTCAGCATTATTGAAATGCACTTAAAAAAAAGCTTTCATATGAGTAATTAAATCACTAAAGACCAACTGGAAAAAATGTTTAATTGCAAGACCATAAGAAGTAAAACAGCCCAACCAGCCAGTGGCAATGCAACTGAATGATTGTAATGTAATGTTTACATACTGCTATACAGTACGCTATTGTTGATTTGACAGAACTATTTCTTTTTTTCTATCTATATGGAAGTGTGTTACTTTGTATGTGTTCCTAAGATACTACAGGTGGACACAAATTTTTTTAGCTTACATTCTAAAGCTGAAAAACTGTAGGTTCAACTGTCTACAATATACTGATATATTGCTTTATGAACTTTTTTACTCCATAAATATGTTCATACTAATGGATGAGATGTGAGGTTCTCAAGTCACTGAAGATGCTTGGTTATAACAACATGTAGACTAATAGATAAACACCAACATTCAGAGGAACAAACTGCCTCCATCTTCAGGAATGAATCCAGAAGACCAACATCAACACTTTTATAATCCTAATTCTTCTTATTACCTTCCCTTGTATTCTAATAATATGCACAAGTTCATTTCTTCCATACCATACTTACCTGCATAATACTCCCTCTAGTAAAATAGCTGTTCCCTATTTTACATTACAAAACTAGTAGTATACTGTGCTTCCATGCACTTAACAATTTTTTTCCAAAGTCTGGTTTAAGAAACATGACTATTCTTCAATCAATGCATTTTCCTTTGAGTAGGTGCCATGATGAAAAATAGCCAGAACTAATAGTGATGTA
The DNA here is from genome assembly GCF_000696155.1 of Zootermopsis nevadensis. Next base: position 1,182,803 of record NW_019059694.1, on the reverse strand, counting down.
GTGACTGCTATTATTCACTCAGAATTACACGAGTTATTTGATGTAATTCATACTTAGACTATGTTTTACTCAAAAGAATGAAAACAGAACAGATGACAAGAATCCCTGTAAAAATCTGGTGCATAATGTATAAGCAGATAATGTAAAATACAATTATGTCCAGAAGGACTTTTTGAAGTTCAGAAAGTGACACATTCTTAATTTCCTACAAATTATATGTTTTCATTAAGTTACAAATCAGGATTTCATTCAAATTCTGCACATTTAAATGATCACAGAATGTTAATACGCACACCTGTGACAGTTTGTTTCAGATGGAAACTGTGTTTTTCACTCATTCTCATTGCACCAGTATAATAACAACAGTGAAACGTGTTCAATGTGGGCCTTTCATATCTTTAAGTTAAACTTTGCTGGATGTACAGAAAAGCCAGTTTAGTACAACTGTTAACATATATTGTTACTGAAGTCACTTGTTTACACACATTACTTCCCACTCTTATTGCAAGTGTTCATTTTGCGCTGAACTACAGTGGAAATTTATGTGTGTAAAAATGTAACTGTGACAATAACATCAAGAGGCCAAAAATGATTCTGACTTGTAGCAGTGTATTAAATGCTTTCACCAGTGTGACTATTTCCCATAGGAGTTTATACTTTACCAGATGCTGGCACATCTCTACTGCAATAGGCATTAGCTGCTCGGTGTAAGTGCACACAATCTTTTGCATCACACTTGTCAAATCATCATTCTCTGTTTCTCTGATTATTGTCAGTAGTTCAAGAGTTATTTGTTTTATCTGCAACAAAAGAAAAAGTCATATAAAATTAGTAGTGGGATATACAAAACTGAAGCTGAGATACTACAGGAGATTACCATAAACAATTAATAACTATTCAGGGATTACATATAGTGCACTTAAGTGTAACACTAAAAAGGTAAAAATGGTAGCCTGCACCTTTTATGATACTGGTATATACATAGGTCAGAAAGTACTTGCTTGACATGATACCTACTATCATAGTAATACACATAAAACAATCTGAATGTTCATATCCACATTTAGGAAACGAACTATAAAATCCATGAACTTGTTTCCTTAATTTAGAAGTCTGTACCTGTGGTTCCACATATTTCTGTGCTTTTTCTTGTGAACTGAGCAGCATTTGTAAAGCAATAGCAGCTTCCACCTTAACAGGTAAATCATGGTCTGTCAGGAGAGCGTTTGTAGTCAGTCTGATGGCTTCTGCAAGGATTGCTTCCTGTTTGAATTTTATTTCACTGAAGTAATGCAGAACCCAACAAGCCTGAAATAAACAATCAATCAATTTCACCTCTCTCAACATCCTGAAAAACTGTTATGAATTCCAGAAGTTTAACATGAGTGAGGACACACATGCTTATACCAACTACAGTGAAACCTCTATCCATCGTTCCCGGAACTATCGTTTTCCCGGATGCATCGTCCGTTTTGTTCGGTCCCGAATACATCCCATATAAAATAATGTTACATTTTCCCGCTTCTATCGTTCCTCGAACTATCGTTTTATCGCATCGATCGTTCAAAAATCGTAGTCCCGGCCCACAATTTTCCCGCAATGATCGTTCCTGAGAATTTAAAATGCTGGGTTTAGAGATAAATTAATACCGAAAGACGCACAATGTTTTTGGAATAAACAGTAGCGGTAACCTGTTATGTCGCCCAACCAGCACATTCTTTTGGAATGAGGGTCAGCGGTGCAGGGGTGATAGTTGGAGTGAATGGCGGTGC